>JAOTOM010004039.1:0-214384 GCA_034440615.1 Ashinkailepas kermadecensis | reverse complement strand
GTCAACGCTTCGGCCAGGAGCCCTAGTCAGGAGTTCATCACTCCTGACGATGGCCCCTGGCGAAACGTTGGGTAATAAAGTATAACCTTTATCGTTACTTTTGATATCAACTCAGCACCTCCTGGTATATGGAAGGTCGTATATTTTCTTAACACGCAAGAGTTATTGATGGGGTTAGATGCTTATGAAATGTGGAGAATGGTAAAATACAAATTGTTCCAAGGCCAGGATAGGTTTATTCCCAATAGGCAAATTATATTAAACAAGATTAAGCGCCCTTCATAGCTGACGAAGGAAGTAATGCTGATTACATCAAATTGGTAGGGGTGGCTAACAGTAGTAGACAGTAACAGTAGACTTCGAGGACCTAAGAATTTGGCTGATCAATGGGAAATGTCTTCCAACTATAAAAGTATAAGGTTATGCATCTGGGGTCTGGAGGTGAGATTTTCAGATATACAATGGGGGGGGGGGGTAGGAAATTGGATGTTATTCAAGAGAAAAGAGAATTCGGTATGTTGGTTTCAAATGATCTTAAAGCAGAAAATCAATGTATCTCAGCTAGGAACAGGGCAATCAGAATCCTGGCAATCATTAATAGGAGTGTGAGGTATAAGAGCAAGAAAGTGATTAAATGATGTACTTGACCTATGTGCGACCCACTTATAATATTCTGTACAGGCATGGAGGTCATACATAGAAAAAGATACATATATGCTAGAAAGAGTGCAGCGTAAAGCCGCTAGACTCATCAGTGTACTAAGTACCTTAGAATATGGGGAGATATTTATGCCATTAGATTTGTACTCACTCAAGCATAGGAGATTCAGGGGTGATATGATTGAAATATATATAATTATTAAAGGGCTAGATCAGGTGAATCTGAATGATGCCCTTCTATATAGACTATCACATAGGGGTCATCAATTCAGGTTAGACAAGTCAAGGTGTAGGACAGTTAAGCGACAACAGGTCTTCAGTCCAAGGATTGTTGATCGGTGGAATAGTCTGCCTGCTGATGTCGTCGGGAGTCCCTCATTGAAGGTAATTATAAATAGGCTGGACAACTTCTTTAGGTTGCAAAATCGTGTTCTTGGGTTCTAAATAGTGGTGGATGGGGTGATATTTATGCTAAGTAGGTGTACACTGTACAGGCGCCTTTAAGCAGGCATGGATGGGGTCTGAAAATTATTGGTAGGACACTCGAGTCACATGTATTATATGAAGCCGAGAGAATAGGGCTACGTAGGCAAGGTAGATAGACATTGATGAGTGTGGGGGATGTAGGTGGATGTATTCTTTGAAATTGGGGATGTGGTGTTGATTGGGGTGAAGAGCGTCTTTTTGCCAGGGTTATCGTATCTTCCCTTTACGGACCTATCCTGGATGGACTATTGTGGCTCATCACTATGACTTTATGACTAATGCAATGCGGAACTTTGGTGCCCAATGCATTGGGAAAAAAAGATAAGCGCTTTAATATCTCCATATACAACCACCGACCACTCAGTGAAGTCATCCGAGGACTGAAGCATCCTGCGAGCTAACAGTCCGAAAGATTTGCCTTCCTCTCTAGTCGTCGTCAGTCTTTTCACAAATGTCCCAGTCCAGAAAACAATCGACATAATTTCGAACTATACGTATGAAAATTTTGACACTAGACTCCCCAAGTTGCCTAGAAATGTGGTTGGTTGGTTATTGGTTTTACGACACGTCAACCGTTGAGTCATGTAGGGTCGCCAATCTCTCACGCCGATTGGTCGCGGGCGAAGAGTAGCGACAGGTGAGACTCGAACCCACAACCTTTCGATTGTGAGACGAGCATCTTACCCCTAGACCGCCCAAAAATGTGCTTCGCGAAGCATTCTGTGCCTGCAAAATGGAAGTGCCTTTCCGCTGTCTAGAAGGTAACTTTTACCAGCAAATTAATGACGTGTCATTGGTTCCCGTTGGGTGTGACATTTGCACAGTCCTACATGGCCTATGTTGAACAAAAAGTACTGCATGAAAACTCCGTCCGACCGTTCATGTACTACAGGTACGTAAATGACATTTTCGTAGATGTGGTTAGTGTCGATGACCTTCATGTTCTGAAAAAAACTGGGTGCAGAATCGGGACTAGATCTGAATGTTAGTCATAAGCTTCCTTTTTTGGACTTCCTGATCGATGATAGTTGTGCAAAATTCCAAACTGACGTATACGTAGAACCTACAAGCCTAGAATGATGCATGGACGGTGAGGGCGATGTGTTGATAGTCAGAGGCGCGGTGTGATCCGCCCGTACGCGAGAAGAGCGGCCAAACATAGCCCTCGTGGTGTGTACCTCGTTAGCCGCGGACTCTCCCGGCCAAACATAGTCCTCGTGGTATGTACCTCGTCAGCCGCGGACTCTCCCGGCCAAACATAGTCCTCGTGGTATGTACCTCGTCAGCCGCGGACTCTCCCGGCCAAACATAGTCCTCGTGGTATGTACCTCGTCAGCCGCGGACTCTCCCGGCCAAACATAGCCCTCGTAGTATGTACCTCGTTAGCCGCGGACTCTCCCGACCAAACATAGCCCTCGTGGTATGTACCTCGTTAGCCGCGGACTAGCCCTCGACGACCAAACATAGCCCCCGTGGTGTGTACCTCGTTAGCCGCGGACTCTCCCGACCAAACATAGCCCCCGTGGTATGTACCTCGTTAGCCGCGGACTCTCCCGACCAAACATAGCCCCCGTGGTGTGTACCTCGTTAGCCGCGGACTCTCCCGACCAAACATAGCCCTCGTGGTATGTACCTCGTTAGCCGCGGACTAGCCCTCGACGACCAAACATAGCCCTCGTGGTGTGTACCTCGTCAGCCGCGGACTCTCCCGACCAAACATAGCCCTCGTGGTGTGTACCTCGTTAGCCGCGGACTCTCCCGACCAAACATAGCCCTCGTGGTGTGTACCTCGTTAGCCGCGGACTCTCCCGACCAAACATAGCCCCCGTGGTATGTACCTCGTTAGCCGCGGACTCTCCCGCATACGTCAGCTGCTCGTGAATAACGGGCGTGGCAATACCGATTTTGACGAATTATCACATGACATGATACACAAGCACATTATTCGCGTCGGCTCCAGACTGATCCGTCATGACAACAGCAAATGCATCACAATCCAGTGCAAAACACGATCACCCCTACATGGAGGGAAGATGAAGAGGCCATACGAGACACTGTCTTCAAAAGCACCACACCTGTCCAGCATGATCGCAAAATTCGTGTCGTTGTTTACAATCAGGCACAAAATGTATGATCCTTCGTTCTACGCAACAGCCCATTCAAACCTATCACATTGCAACCGACCGATGTAGTCCTTCGTTTCAAGTACACTACCGGGGATTGCGAAACCCGTAACGTCACACAACTACGACTACAACAACTACAACTACGAGTACATCGGTGACATAGCTGAAGCTGTAGAAAAGCAGTTGCAGAATATAAAGCCTAATAAAGCTTCTGGACCAGATGATATATATGCTAGGGTCTTAGTAGAGTGTGCTAAAGCTTTAGCAGTTCCTCTAGGTATACTTTTCAGGCGGTCTATGGAATACTCTGAAGTGCCTGAAGATTGGAGAAATGCAAATGTAGTTCCAATTTTCAAAAAGGGAAGTATGAAGTGTGTAGGGAACTACAGGCCAGTCAGTTTGACCTCAATAGTTTGCAAGGTACTAGAAAAACTGGTTAAACAGAATGTTCAGATTCATCTTGACAGGCACAATATTTTAAGGGATACTCAACATGGATTTCGATCTCGAAGGTCTTGTTTAACTAACCTTTTGGAGTTCATGGAGTATGTTACTAAAGAAGTAGACAATCAAAACAGGATGGATGTTGTGTACTTGGACTTTAGCAAAGCTTTTGATAAAGTTCCACATAGGAGGCTAATTCATCAACTACAGCAACATGGGATTGTTGGAAAAGTTCTAGGTTGGATTGAAGCATGGTTGAGGGGAAGGAAACAAAGGGTAATGTTAAATGGATGTAAATCTGATTGGAAGGATGTTCTGAGTGGAGTACCACAGGGCTCTGTTCTAGGGCCACTTCTCTTTATCATCTTTGTAAATAACATTGAGGTGGGGCTGAGGAATAGAGTGTTCAAATTTGCTGATGACATCAAACTGGTAGGAGTGGCAAACAGTTGTGATCAATCTAGTAATATTCAACTAGACTTGGAGGACCTAAAAAAGTGGGCTGATCAATGGCAGATGTCTTTTAACTATGACAAGTGTAAGGTTATGCATCTGGGGTCTGGAGGTGAGACTTTCAGATATACAATGGGAGGGAGGGAACTGGATGTTATTGAAGAGGAAAGGGACTTAGGTGTGTTGGTTTCAAATGACCTTAAAGCAGAGAAACAATGTAGCTCAGCTAGGAACAGGGCACTCAGAATGCTGGGACTCATTAATAGAAGTGTGATGTATAAGAGCAAGGAAGTCATGAAAAAACTGTACTTAGCATATGTGCGACCCCACTTGGAATATTCTGTGCAAGCTTGGAGCCCCTACCTAGAAAAGGATATAGACAAGTTAGAAAGAGTGCAACGCAAAGCAACTAAACTCATCAGTGGACTAGGTAGCTTAGAATATGGAGAAAGGCTTGTGGCATTAGATATGTACTCACTCAAGTATAGGAGATTAAGGGGGACATGATTGAAATGTACAAAATTGTTAAAGGACTAGATCAGGTCAATTTAAATGGTGCTCTTCAGTTTAAAGTATCACACAGGGGTCACCAACTCAGGTTAGACAAGTTGAGGTGTAGGACAGTTAAGCGACAGCAGGTCTTCAGTCAAAGGGTTGTTGATCAGTGGAATGGGCTGCCTGCTGATGTTGTGGGGAGTTCCTCATTGAATGTATTTAAAAGTAGGGTGGACAAATTTTTTAGGCAGGAAAATCTTGTTTTTGATTTCTAATTTGGATGGAGGGGATAATATTTATGTTAAATGTGCACGGCACAGACCCCTTTAAGCAGGGGCTATGGTAGCACAATGGGTATGATGGGAGGAGCTTGCAATTGTTGAGGGTGTTATGCAATAGCAAGTGGATGATGCTAGATAGGCTGGGATATATAGCTTCCTAGGAACTTGGGATTAGGGATTGATTGGGGTGAGAATATGTACATTTATAGTACCTTTTCTAGATAGGCTTAACCCAGATGGGCCCCTGTGGCTCTTATTAAGCCTTAACACTTTATGACACACACTTTATAGCTACAATACGCAGCCGCCGCCTCACCATGCACCTCCAGAAAGGTAGCCCAAAAAGCAATTTCTTAACAGAGCACAGCACGCATCTCACCAGAGACCTATTCACAGCCAACACTACCATCCTGCTACACTGTTGTGAGCATCGGCGCCTAGCAGCAACTGAAGCCATCTACATTCGTGAAACGGTCCCACCATAATGCACACACACACACACGCACCTGCCCATATATGATAAACACCTACCACTTGCATAAGTGCATGAGTGTCCTTCATGCTTATGGCGTGTTCTGTATCTCATGACTATTGTGCATTGTGTATTGTGTACCTGGTTCCTGAAGATGGTCAAGGCGGGCATTGACAAAAATAGTATGACTGTGAATCACTTTTTGTTCCACATCGGTGCTGATTTCCTATGCATATATATCCTTTCCATATATATAAAAATATATATATATATATATATATATATATATATATATATATATATATATACGAGTACATATATACAGTATATACGAGTATATATATATATATATATATATATATCATACCATGCCATCATAACTATGTAAATTTCACATAGCATTTGGCATGAGTTGGTTCCGACGTCCATCGTGAACAGCACAGGATGTCCTTGTGTCTAGAGCCGTGCTGCTGAATTGCTCCATCAAACATCCAGCATTTATTTTAAAGTGAACTGTCGTCCGGCAATGTCCGGCCCGGCCTAGTGTTTCGTACGGCAGGGGCGGCTCCGCTTCCGCCCAGGTGTCCACCGCCTGGCTGTATTCTACCGATCAAAGCAGCACGGAGCCAGACGTAACGGTCGGTAAACACCCATGGTGGCCGAGGGTCGGGTTCTGGTTTTCCAAGAAAGGGGCAGAATAACAGGTCGGCCAGACGGGTGTGGCGACTCGTTGGACGGCGGATTTGCCGCGGGGATCTGCCGGGGGTCCGCATGGTCTGTCGGTCCGACCGTGTGGAATTTCATCCAATGCGGCGCAAAACAGGCCGGCGTCTGACTCCACACCCCGACTCCAATGACCCGGGCTGGTTGTGGCCTGCAGGCTGCTGGCGCAAGCCGTCGTTGTTGGGCTTGCCGGCTTGTCAACTTGCGGTAGTGGTCAGTCGCTGTTTTTCCTTGGGGGGGGGGGGGAGGGTGAAGTTGGAACGGATACAGTGATAACAATTGGTCCGCACATTTGTGCACACACTGCTCCGGAAATGTGTCAGTTTAGCATGCTTATCTCCCTTGTCTTTACTTGCGTTTTGTTTCAGTCAGTTTTGTATTGTCTAGTTCGTTTTGGGGTACGGGGGTGCGGTGGCGAGAAGGACCTTATTAACACTTACGAAGCTCATATGTCTCCTTTTACACAACTTGTGATAATTGGCCTCTGGAATTCTTCCTTTAAAAGTTACGCATATTCCATCGGAAGTGGCTCGACCCCTTCACATACCGTTCACTTTTTGAACGCTCAAACAATGGAACAGTTTGCCTATTCATCGGAAAATTCAAAGCTGAAACGGTACAGGTAAACATGTTGCCATTCTGTGCGCGCAGGCTGGCTCGCGAGCGATCCAAAAATATCGGTCCGCCCTCCTGTTTCGGAGACCTTGACCGACCGCTAGACTACTGTGAAACGCTGTTTGCCCCAGAGACCGAATGCGGACATATTCGGGCCAGCTCGGAGGCGACTAACTTGCCTTCTTTACCACTGGTGAACCATTTCAAGAAGGTGCTTAAATACCAAATAGATGCCAATGGTCCTAGCTCGAAGATAATAAATGAGATAATGGGTGGACGGTCTGTCCAAAGCCTCGGATATTCTCCGCACCTACATACGACTTCCAATATCTCCATTTGCAGTGTTCGAAATGTGTTTACTTCAGGACTGCCATTGCACTTTATTGTTTAATACAACGAATAATGGCTCTTAGATGCTCCTGAGTTTTAGACATGGCGTGCAAAGAAAATATACGACCTTCAATATACCAGGAGGTGCTGAGTTGATATCAAAAGTAACGATAAAGGTTATATTTTATTACTCAACGTTTCGGCCAGGGGCCATCGTCAGGAGTGATGAAAAAAGCTCAAGCTAAAAAAATTGAAAAAGACAAGCGGGAAAAAGCGTGCAAAAAGACAAGTGGAATGCAGAAAAGCCTCCTCAGTGGTGCAGACACTCACAGAAACTCCAAACCAGAAACAAACTATGTCAAGAAGGAATCCTCTGAGGAAGCCCGAGCCGATGGTCCATATACATTTCGATACATACACTCGCGCATATATATAGACATATATCCAATATCTTCTGATCCACTTCTGATTTTGGATATATGTCTATATATGTGCATATGTCTATATATATGTGCAGGTCCCACAAATGTGAGCGAGGAACCTCAAATAAACACAGGGGATCCTAAGAGCACAGTTGGAGGACGAAAATGCACGTGGCCTTCCAAAGCGAACCGACTCTGCCAAAAAGCGACAGGGCCTTCAAAACCATACACATTTGTTTAAAAAACATACACGAACACCATACAATTATGTCAGCTTGCCAATCTTGGTCTGCCACGCACCGGATCAAATAATTTTCAACCAGCGATCATCCGTCTTTTCTGTTTCTCATCCTTTTCCAGCATCAATCATGAGACTTATTTTGCCATGAGCCAGCAAGTAAGCTACGTTCTTGCTTGTTCTTTCTCAACAACATCGGTGACATTTACAATGGGGAACATCTTAGAGACGTATAGTACTATATCATGGAAACTAGAGCACACCACATACCCATTATTGAAGCTGTAATGAGCTTGCACCCCCCCCCCCCCACGCACATAGCAGAAGTTGAAGAAATTGTGTTTGAACAGTAATAGGTACTAATGGCTTCCGTTTCACTTGCACCAGGAAGATAAACATATTATTACAAAATAATCCATCAGTCGTGAGGAGAATTCGAAGTTCACAGTGAAGTGTGAATTTGAAAGTGCTTATACTGCGATGATAGTTCCTTTTCAGTACCACATGTTGCTGTTAGCCATAGGCGCGTTCAGGGGTCCTGCCCCCTCCACCTTGGCGGTGAATGTTGTGTTCACTATTAAAATTATCGGGTTCCCTATCCAAAAGTGCTCAGCCACGGTACATTGCGAAATCCCTGGGTGCGCCCCTGCTGTTGACCCTGGCCCACCCACTTTTTCAGATGTTCCTACGCCTATGAGACATAGGCATAGGACATATACAACGGAGAGACATCAGAAATGGATACTTCTTAGACAGCTACAGTGAACTGCAAAATAGTACGGAAGCAGCAAAATATTACGCATGCAGTGCATTTAGTACTCAATAAATTAAGCCATCTTAATTCCGTGACATCAGCGAATCAGACAGCCGGACATAGAGTGGTGCAAATTTGACACCTTGCACTGTACTTACCTGCTGTTATTCTGGCATTCTCATTCGCAGAAACCACGTTTGCTCATATGTGGCCAGGTTCTGTTCCCAGCATTGCGTTTTTACCTTGCCCATGTTTACTGCCTTCTATTCCTAGCTAGTTGTGCAGTCTTACATCCTCAGTACGACTTCAAGTTTGATAGTCCACGTAGCAAGTGTGCGTCTGTGATACTACAGGCAGCAAGTGTGCATTTGCAAAGTTTTCGTTTGACGTTGGTGACGAGGGGCCCAATTCCATATCGACAACATTTGTTCTGCTACTTGAGTTTAGAAACGCTACGAGATTTGGGTCGAGATCCCTGTTACAACGCTCACGACGGTTACATCATTTCACCACATGCATGCCCTTACTAGTGGGGCACTGGTACTGGTAACGGGGTCGAGATTACAGGGGTGTAATATGATCGGCTACAGGGGTGTGATATGGTCACACACAGGCATTTATGCATCTTGGTGTTGTAATCTGGCTGTTGGTGGGAGACCGCGGCAGATAGCAAATGACGGTAGCCTTACTAAATACTTCGGAGTTGTGTGTTATATGCGCTCAAATTAGTTAAGGCATGTGCGTTGTATTATTTTCTTCATCAGGGAATTTTGCAACAGCCCTCACACCTTCATATTATCATGACAAGTCATTAGAATGTGAAGGTCAGAAAGGACCTGATTTAATTTAGATTGTCAGATATAGCCATACCTAGCATTTATTCCTCCACAGACGTTTCCCAAGCAGCATTCACCTTACGAATTTACACTGACTGTTCAGACAGAGTGAGCGAGCGTTCCAAGCGAGCGCAGTGATACATATGCTAAAACCCACTTAGTCTTTCTTGCTTGGATTTTGAGGATATGTTGAACTCCGCCTCTTTTCAGTTGATATTGGCATGAGATGAACTGACGCGAAGACGGTGCGTCAGGTAAATTTAACTGGCAACTGCTCTTGGTAAGGATTAAGCATTGCCATTTTTCCACCATCGAGAAAGAATACCTGACTACGACCTTAAATCGAGTAATAGGTCACATATAAGAACCATGCGTTTTATATTGAATGTCCGAACGCGGTCCTCTCCACTGTCTCAGTCTGTGTAAAGCATGTTGGTACGACCAGAACGATGATTCCCGACCTGAGTGTGTTTCTGGGTGTCTTGCCCACAAATATTATTATTGCTAACATATTAATAGTTCGACATCACGCTTGTGTGTCGGTGGGCTAGTAGATTATTCGGTGATATATGAGCAACGGAGGAAAAGTAGCTGGGGAACTCATGCACATCGATAGAACGGAACGTTTCGAAACTTGCATTCGCTGTTCATTTGTCGGGCTTTCAATTGAGTCGGACAATTGTATACCCCTTAAGTGATAGTCTGGTCGTCTAGACGTGTGGTTGTGTTTTATCTATGTTTTGAGCATCACATCAATCGCAAATGTATCCTATCAGCAGATTAAATGGAATAATCTGGCATACAAACATAATTGAGAACAGGGTCGATTAACAAGAGCGCCGAAGGGCCTCTCACATAACAGGCACAGGGGAGGATTCGGCCCCTGCCCCTGCCGATAAGCTTTCGGAAACTACTGAAGCTATAAGTACACAAATTGGAGGGTAGATTACTGATGTAGTGAACTAAAAATATCATAACCATACGCTTTTAAGGTCAAATGAGGTCGTGATAGGCTGCCTCACCGCATTGCCGCTCTACCGCACTGACGAAGCCTTTGTGACCTTGAACTCTCGCCGGCCGCCGCCAGGTCGGTCGATTTGGCTCCCCGCAATTCTTAAAATGACTAACAGATTTCGATATTGTTTTGCATAAGATGCGCCTATTGATTTCTAACAAAGTCACTAGATGGCATTATAATATCACCGCCCGTTTACGAGACAATGTTTTTTTTTAAACAGAATTGGGCGGATACCGCTCCACCTCCTTCGGTGCGCCTGTGAAACACATGTTATACCTACAGCATTCCTGTAGCACTTCCCCCCCTCCCCAACAACTGATCGAAATATATAACAACCTAAAAACCTTACGAATCCAATTGATGTATTGTCAGCCGACTTCAATAAAATACACTGCGATATATATCTTTCAACATTACTTCAACACCATACAGCCGTTGATAACTTAGAGGTCAAAGTTGGGGGTCACAGGTAAAATCAAATAAGAATCCTTTTTGGATTTATAGACCGACTGTCTCCATTAGTACATATGGGCAGTGCGACATTGGAAGTATGAATTAACCTTTAATCCCTCAATAACCCTCAATAATTGTCCGAGCCAGGAAAATCGTTCCGATGCCCCAAACATACCACCAGATGCCTTAAAGTCGCACACGGCCCTGAAAAAAACGCATCGGAGCTTTTAAAAAAATCGCGGCTGGCGCAAAAATGTGGTGCCGAGGATCCGAAAAATCAGGCCGTGACTCGGACCTTAAATAATTCAGAAGAAGTTACCAAAAATGCGTCGAGCCAAGAAAACTGGTGTCGGATCCCCCCAAATCACGCACCTGCGCCAGAAAAGTCGTTCCGAGATCCCGAGAAATTATACCGGAGCCCCCAACATCGTGCTGGGGTTCCACAAATGTGCGTCAAGAGCCACAAATGAACACAGAAGGCCCCAGAGAGCAGGACAACTGGAGGCCGAAAATGCACCCGGCCCTCCAAAGCGCATCCAGTCTCGCCAAAAGCGGCAGGGCCTTAGAACGTGGGCTGTAGCTTTAAATATACATACCAGAAGCTGTAAGAAAACACAACGGAGACACTCAAAGCACACCGGGGCCATGAGACCGCATGGGCCTTACAAACCGGCTGGGTCTCTCAAAAAGAGACATGGTCCTGTAAAAAATGAGCAGAAATGCCCGGCACTAAATATACACATCGGGGTCTTCGAAAACACGCCGGTACATAAAAATACCGTGCACAAAAAACGCAACAAACTAAAAACAGTATGGGTCTCAAAAATGTGCCGGGCCCTTAACAAAATTGGCTGGAGCCCTAAAAGGTATCCGTAGACGAAGAAAAATGCAACGAGTCCAAAACATCCAAACCAGCCGAGGCCCTATCTGGGGCCTCAGCTCGGTAGCCAATCTGGGAGCGTTTTTTAACCAAAGAGATGAGATGCATCAAAGCTCAGATGTTTTCCAGTTTTCTTAGCGACCAGAGAATGTGGGAAGAGAGAACTAATCATCGAATCAAATTCATCGAATTTCCACAGCGAACCCTCACACGAGGCATTCAACAGTCAAATATGGCACAAGAATATCATGTGGCAGGACTTAGTAAAACGTAGGAGGCCTAGCAGAAACCGGAGAATCGCACAAAGTATGACGAATGCGCCGAATGCGCAAGGCAAGTGTACACGTGCACGAACGTTGGCGTTTCGGTGACCGGGCGTTATTAACTGGAATGCCTGAAACTTCCAAATTCAATGTTTTTGATTGATTTGCACAGGTGTAATTTCAGCAGTATGAGGTCAGTTGTGTGTGTGGGTGATTTTTTCCGCCTGCCACCGTGTTGGTGATGTCGGCTGTTAAGACGCCACTTATCAAGGAATGCCAAAAGAGAAACCTTCGAACAGGATGGGGGAGTTTGGGTTGAAATCCGGTGACTCAGAAACGATGGTAGCAGATTGGGCCCCCTTCAGAGGACAATTAAGCTGTTCACTAACTATTTTATTCAAGAATTAAAAATTGGCCATTTAAAAAAATCGCGTTCCAAATCCGGGGACTTAAAAACAATGGGCATGGGGTAGATGGCGCCTTTCAAATCCGCTTGCTCCCCTCCCCCCCCTAGCGCCAATTCTAGGTACGCCACTGGCTTCCGATCTACTGCCTTTTCCATTCCGCTAGACACGGACGTCGGAGGGGCTAAAATCTGACACGGAGGCGGCGTGAACCGGAAATGAGAGGAGAAACGGAATGCAAATAAGTCGAGAACCGTGGGCACGCCGTCAAGCTATGTTCCCGACCGAGATCGGTTATACGTTTGTGGCGCAAAAGTTCGAAACAATTCCCAGTTTTGGATGGACGTCAGACCGACGTAAAGCGAACGTAAAATGTCGCTCCAATGTCGCTGCGGCCAAAGCTGCCGTTACGCGCCCATTGAAAACAGATAGCCCCCGGCACTGGCGTTCATTTTTGAAAATTATTGGGGTGGGAGCACAGTACATGAAGGCAATGGGCGGGCCAAATGGATGGGGGGCACCCTCGATAAGGTTACATGCTAAAAGTTGAAATTATTGGGGAGGTGGTTCGAAGCCCATATTGAGGGGGCGCTTGCCCCGTGAAACGTATGCAAAACAACAGCCCTGGCTTCCGGCGATTTTACGGACGTTCAACGGACGTTAGACGTCCGTAAAATCTGAAATTGGCGCGATGTGCACTGGGCTTAAATATTAGCTCCGAAGTGGTCATCATACACCGCGCCCGTCGAAGACGCCTACCGCAGGCGATTTTATGGACGTTTGACAGATGTCCACAAAAAGTCCACACAAAACGGGCGTGGTGTGCACCGAGCTTTAGACGGACGTTCGATGTCAGTAAAGCCTGAGATGCGCGCAGCGTGCAGCTGGCGTAAAACAGTCCGGTGGTTGGAGAAAACCAGCTGACCTGCTCGAGTAACTCCGCCCACCGTGGCCGCTGATTGGTGACCGGGACAGATCATGAGGAGCACGGCTGGTCAAGGTGAGGGTCATGCGGCCAGACCGGTCAGGGCCAGACTGGAGCGGACGGTGCTCGGCTCTTGCTGAGGGTCAACGTTGCTGACCGGATATTCGCTCGAAGAATTCGAGGAGCGATTTCAGATTGCGAGTGCTGCACCTGAAGTGACACGCACCCTGTGGGCTGTGGCCTGCGGCAGAAACGCCATGAACCTCTCCACAGCCAGTGGTGGAAATCCGGGATCGGTAAGCGTGAAAACGTGCCCGCTATTAATAGTGTACCTCTGCTTCGTTCGGCTTTTGCGTGGCGATTATGATGCTTTCATCAAAAGCATTGAGTCACAATAGTAAAGAATGAAGTGACTCCCCTAAGTCACAATAGCGGGGAATTGAGTGACTCGTCCTCTAAGTTTCGTGAAATTTAGCATCACGCCTGTGGCGTTGTATGACAACAATCGTACTAAGACCTCTTGCATTCTCCTGTCTAAAATATGTGCTGACGCCTATGATCAAAGGCAATGCATCGTCAGAAGTCAGTCGTAAACGTCGGTGGCGACACGTAGCTGATGCTCTAATAGCTGATTCATTGACCCACTCGTGACCATTTCGGCTGCTTTCATCCTCCCGGTTTTTATCGCCAAGTAACCCATGATCGCATGAATTGTCAGGGCATGCGTAATATGCCTGTGGTAGTCGGCTACAGGAGCTAATTTATCGTGGGAAAACAGTGGCGGGCTTGAAGGGTCCGCAAAGAAAACATTGCCCACCCATGCGTGAAATGAGTGTCATGTTTAGCAGGTGTTTTGGTTGTGAAAATTAGTTGAAATGTACCCGAAATAGGACAAATTACTCAAATTATGCACACCAAACAGGAGAACGTTCGTGTACATTAAAATATTGGTAGTCCCAGGTCAGTGAGGGTGGCAATTTTAACTCGGTCAATGGTCCATCTGGCCTATGTTTTCTGCTCCAAATATATGCGATGTTTTTCTTCCAGATAAAGCTTGTGATAAGCTACATTGCACGTTCATGGGGCATACCTACACTATAGTCAACACATGTACCTGCTTCAAATATTCACATGCTGAGAATGATAAAGGAAATGAAATTAAACGTAATTATGGCCCGGATTTGATTATGCTAAGCCTATGAACACAACGTATAATCCAGAAGGCTGCTCATCACGTACTTCTGTGGTTTCCTCAGAATTCCATCGCTTACTTGCTTGAAATTAAACTGCACCCAGTGGCGTCCCTAGGATTTGGGCTAGGGGAGAGGAGCAACGGATTTTGAGGGGGCCCACCTTCCCCGTTTTTTATAGGAGCCCTTTCAAAATAAAATAATTAGTGACCAACTTAATTGCCCTGTGAAGGGGTCCCAAGCCACCATCGTTTCTGAGCCCCGGATTTCAACCCTAATTCCCCACCCCCCATTCTGTTCGAAGTTCTTATTTTGGTATCCCTTCATAAGTGACCTCACACTGCTGAAACTAAACCTGTACAAATTAATAATGATGGAAAAAATAAATTTAAGGAATTCCAGTTGGTGTTGTTTCAGATCCGTTCCGCATTTCTTCGTCTACGAATATGTAGAACCCCAGCTAATTTTTGTTAAGGGACAGGCATATTTTTGGGACCCCGGCTCTTTTCTAGTGTTGTTGCTTTTTTGTGCACCGATGATATTTTTGAGGTAACTGCGTGTTTTTGAAGACCCCGATGTGTGTATTTAGTGCCCGGTATTTTTGTTCATTTTGTAGGACCATGTCGCTTTTGGAGGGCCCCATCCGGTATTTGAGGCCCCATGCCATCTTATGGCCACTGTGTGCTTTGAGGGCATCAGTTATTTATTTTAGCTTCCGGTGTGTTTATTTAGAGCTGCAATGCATGTTCTAAGGCTCTGCCGCTTTTTGCGAGACTCTGTACGTTCCGGAGCGCCCGGTGCATTTTCGGCCTCCCCTTGTGCTCTTAGGTTCTGCCGTGTATATTTGGGGTTCCTGACGCACATTTGTGGGATCCCAGCACGATTTTGGGAGCTCCGGTATGATTTTCCTGGGTGCCGGCGCGACTTTTCTGGCCCAGGTACGTGATTCTGTGGGGTCCGACGCCAGTTTTCTGTGCTGAACTTTTTTTTGATGACTTCCTCGTAATTTTGTAAAGTCCAAGTCACGGCCTGATTTTTAGTTGTGCCGGACGCCATATGTTTTTGTGCCGCCACGATTTTTGAATGTATGTATATATGCATATATGTATATATGTATATATGTGCATATGTATATATGTATATATGTATACATGTATACATGCATACATTTCAATCGTCTTCCGACCATGGTCCGAACACCACGGCAAAGATGGATGACTGACACCAACCCGGGATTGACCTGTTGGGCCTGGTTGGTTGGTTATTGGTTTTACGACACGTCGCCCGTTGGGTCATATAGCGTCGCCAATCTCTCACGCCGATTGGTCGCGGGCGAAGAGTAGCGACAGGTGAGATTCGAACCCACAATCTTTCGATTGTGAGACGAGTATCTAACCCCTAGACCACTCGTCCTCTGTTGGGCCTGGCATTCACGGCCAACCAAAAGAGATCAATACAAATGTTTCCTATCTTACTTAGAGAAAATGCCAGCCAAGCCATATGTATACATTTATACATGTATACATGTATACATGTATGTATGTATGCATGTATATACATATATATTGATTATATGCTCACTATATATTGATTGTATTCTCGCTACTCACGTCCCACTGGGCACTGCATAACCCATGCAGTTAATGCACCCCTTGCCCGAATAACACACGCCCTACTCACGACAAAGGCACAAGTGTAGCTAACCTGGCTTGGCTGGCATTTTCTCTAAGCAAGATAGGAAACATTTGTATTGATCTCTTTTGGTTGGCCGTGAATGCCAGGCCCAACAGGTCAATCCAGGGTTGGTGTCAGTCATCCATCTTTGCCGTAGTGTTCGGACCCTGGTCGGAAGACGATTTAAATTTATTCAATGAGATAGACGACCTACTCGGCGTATGGCGCCAATGCATGTGCCAGCGTGCCTGTACCTTATATCCAGCTGATGGACCCGGCGACAGTCGAGAGCTGCTGGCCGGACCGGCCGCCGGCTGTGACCCGCGGCAAGTGCACGTGCACTGACGGCGCCACTGAGAGAGCCAAGTCACCCACCACTACATGTGCATGCTTTCCCACTCCCAGGGTCACCAGCCACCGTTCTCGGAAAAGGCGTCTCAAGAACGCTGGCGATGAATGATGTGGAATATTTAGTGAATTATATGGCATCATGCAGGAAATATCTGTGAACAAGTGTTTTCACTCGAAAGCATACTAAGTTTTAGAACAATAAGAACTGATATTTCAGCATCAAAGTCTGATAAGTTGTCTGGGTCCCATGGACCAGTACATATTGACTCCCAAGTATTCCTGGTGATTAGAGACTACAGTACCATCCGTATACCGTCACATTTGGCCGCCAACCCCGAGTCGGAATGTCTTCAAATTGTCGTGGAAATACACGTGATTGGTCAGTTTTTCTTCTGTTTGGGGCGGCACCGGGTGATGGTGGCCGTGGTGGTGGCTATCACGACTGCAAATGCCCATGCAGTTAACAAATGCCTACATTCTCGCCGTTGGGGCACCATACCGGAAGCGCGTCTCTGGGCCGACGCAAGGTGAGTGATGTGGTACCTGCCAGCGATTTCCTGCGTGAATGAGCCATAACTGAGCAATGCTGTCGTCCAGTTATCTGTGGACTTGTCGGAGAGTTGGGAAGCCGGAGAGGTACGGTTTGAGGGGTGTCACTTGTCACTCGCGTGTCCGTGCCTAATGACTTCATGCACTGGATTTTAGAACACCCACCATGTAGAAGACTTTCAAGGTACAAGAAGCTTATATAGAGCATTATCGAGCGGCATTACATGCGAACTAAAACAGTAGGTGCAAACTTTATATAGTGTGCATTGGAGGAAGCTTCATAAAATTGCTGATACACTAGGTAAAATGCACAAAGCAACTACGAACAGAAAATAAAACATTGTTCAGTTGCAACGGTAGTGGTGGTCAGATGTTTGGCGACGCCAGCGATGCGACATATTTGTGATATCTCGAAAAGATCTACTATTGTCGAACGGCATGTCACCGCACGACACTAGCCGATACGAGGGGGAGGGTGAGGGGGTGGGGGTCTGGACGGGATTTCAGCCACCCACCTCTCGAAATTAAGTAATTGGGCAAGTGTGAGATTAAAAACTACGAGCACTCCATCAATCCAAGTTTGTTTTAGTGCACTTTTGCGGCTTCGTGTAGTACAAATAAGTTGCATTTTCATAGTTTGAGATGAATTGGTCCATGTTCTGCGGCCACCCTCACCTGCGGACACTCCCTTGCGAATGGGTACACCAGTGATCAGAGAACTGCAATATCGTTTCTCGTCCAAAGAGTAGGTGTCCTCGTCAGAACATCAATCTATTCGGAGCAATCCGCCGAGCTGGGAATTAGTGAATTGGTGGTGGGGGCGTCGACGCGGTTCAATAACCGTATCGCAAACACCGGACAGCCCAACTTCCGCTCACCCGTCCATTCGTCCAGTCCACACTACCAGCTGCTTCAAATGGATCAAAATACGATTGCCAAATATAGCACCTTCCTGTCCACCTGGCCAAGATTTCCCTACCTGATCACCTTGAGGAGGCGCATGGCAGAACTGTCAAAACAATATTGGGACTATGCATTTGCACGCGAGCATGCATGTTGTAGTCATTACAGTGGGCAGGGTACCTGTTAGCGGTAAGCCGGTAGGGTAGCGGTACCCTGCTAGCGTCGGTCAGCCGGTAGGGTAGTGGCTTACGGCTGCCTTGTTAGCTTTGGTCAGCCGGTCGGGTAGTGGCTTAGGGCTACCCTTCTTGCTTCGGTCAGCCTGTATGGTAGCGGCTAACGACGACCCTAAGAGATTCGGTCAGCCTGTAGGGTAGCGGCTTACGGCTATCATTCGGTCAGCCGGTAGGAGTGGCTTACGGCTACCCTGTTAACTTCGGTCAGCCTGTATGGTAGCGGCTTACGGCTATCATGTGATTCGGTCAGCCG
The DNA here is from genome assembly GCA_034440615.1 of Ashinkailepas kermadecensis. Classification (NCBI taxonomy): domain Eukaryota; kingdom Metazoa; phylum Arthropoda; class Thecostraca; family Neolepadidae; genus Ashinkailepas; species Ashinkailepas kermadecensis. The sequence goes on along the minus strand of JAOTOM010004039.1, from coordinate 195,953 downwards.
GTAGGGTAGTGGCTTACGGCTACCCTGTTAACTCGGTCAGCCTGTATGGTAGCTTACGGCTATCATGTGATTCGGTCAGCCGGTAGGGTAGTGGCTTACGGCTACCCTGTTAACTTCGGTCAGCCTGTATGGTAGCGGCTTACGGCTATCATGTGATTCGGTCAGCCGGTAGGGTGCTTACGGCTACCCTGTTAACTTCGGTCAGCCTGTATGGTAGCGGCTTACGGCTATCATGTGATTCGGTCAGCCGGTAGGGTAGTGGCTTACGGCTACCCTCCCAGATTTGGACAACCTATGACCTGGCTTATGGCATCCAAAATAACGACCACGTGAACGTAGTCGTTATTTTGGATGTGTCCAGATGGCTTCTCTTGGCAATTTTATTTCGAACAGCTCTCCCATTGTCCAATCGGGACGACTGGTTGATTTCTTATCCGGAGTGTCGTTTTATATGCTATGTATGCCCCTCATCGATATGCATGCATGCGAACTTTGCAACAAAATAAAACGATAAAACGGTGTCCATGATGTGGCGCTTGGTACTGCTTCTAACCGCATCTCCATGATCGTATGAGTTATGGGCGCAATATAACCAGAGCAGTCGAAGCGTGCGAAAGCCCAAAAAACGAACTTACCAGAACAGGGAAACAATACGCCCGCCAGTCCCGCCAACTGAGCCATCGCAGCGGATATGATTCTCTGATGTGGCGTTTTTTAGGCCAAGTTCTTGGATATGGTTTAAGCGTCTTCTCCACCACGCGCATTCATATCATGTTGGAGTGGACGAGCACAGGTTCGCTCGAGTCACGAAAGTCGCCCGGTAAGTCTGTGAGAAGTCTTGTCGGTGTCAGTCTAGATTATGTGCTAGCATTCCATCGATGGTTGCGATAAGTGACAGTAGTAGTAAGTGAGTGATAGACATCGGACAATTCGCCGCCGTTATGGTGACAACTAATGGTATTGTATTAGCATCAGGGAATCAGGAATTCCTCATCTGGGAGGCGGGGGACAAATTTATTCGGACGGGCGCCTCAGACGAATAAAAATGTTGAGCGGGAGGGAGAGGTGGTACACTCCAGTGTATTGTAGAGTTGCTTTTTCATCGCCAGGCGAGCTGACTGTGCTTATGTGCGATCACACTTGGAATATCGTGTACAGGCAGGTAAGCCTTACTTAGGAAGAGATATAGATATACTAGAAAGCGTGCAATGCGTTTTTTTGCAGAGTTATTAGGCTTATTAGTGGACTAGTAACTTTATAATATGGCTAGAGACTTATGGCATTAGACATGCACTCACTCAAGCATAGGAGACCAAGGAGTGATAAGATTAATAGATTTGAGATAGTAAAAAGGTTAGAAATTGTCAATCTAAATCATGTTCTTCTACTTAGAATATCACATAGGTGTCATCAATTCAGGTTAGACGAGTCGAAATGTGGGACAGACATGTCAATCGGCTGACTCATGTAGTAGGACGCCTGGTGATGTACTGCGAAGTCCCTTATTGAAGGTATTTAAGAATAGGTTCGATCAAATTTTTAGGCCAATTAATTTTATTTTTTAATGCAAAGTTCAAGTTGTGCAGTAGGGAGGTGAAAACTGGGATGTGTTGAGTGGGATTGGTGATAGTTGGTCTTAGAGCATGCTTATACATGGAGAATAATGCTAATAACAGGTTTGCACGGCAGTAGATTTAGTACTTTGCTTTGGGTTTGTGATGCTGATGAGGCCGGCCAACGCAACACAACGGAGTGGATAGTTCTCATAGAACTCAGGATGTAAGAAGTATTGACCTGGGTACTTAACCTATGATTGATCTCATCTTATAGTATCTTCTATTTATTGGCCTAACCCACGAAATCATTCATGAAATGGGGAAAATGGCCGAATCGCTCGAGATAACAGGGCCATGCACCACAGCAACATTTGAGTACAACATGAGCCAGTTCTGGCTATTAACGAATACTAGAAGTGTGGGTTTAGTCAAGACACCTCGGACTTTGCTTGTTCATCTTTTTCACGTCGTTTATGACAGATTACCCTCTGCATGTTCGACTAGATCTTAATCTTCCTCGTGTATTGATTTGACAGTGGCAATGCTCATGTCGACAGACGATACCCCAGCATGCGTCCGCCCCACTGTGATGTGACACTTGCGCTGCCCCCGTCAGGCCACTGTGATGTGACACTTGCGCTGCCCCCGTCAGGCCACTGTGATGTGGTACTTGTGCTTCCCCCATCAGGCTGCGCATTGGCCCACTGTGATGTGACACTTGCGCTTCCCCCATCAGGCTACTGTGATGTGACACCTGCGCTTCCCCCGTCAGGCGCGCACCCCTTAGACACTTGCGCTTCCCCCGTCAGGCCACTGTGATGTGACACCTGCGCTTCCCCCCATCAGGCTGCGCATTGACCCACTGTGATGTGACACCTGCGCTTCCCCCGTCAGGCGCGCATTGGCCCACTGTGATGTGACACTTGCGCTTCCCCCATCAGGCTACTGTGATGTGACACCTGCGCTTCTCCCGTCAGGCGCGCATTGGCCCACTGTGATGTGACACTTGCGCTTCCCCCATCAGGCTACTGTGATGTGACACTTGCGCTTCCCCCGTCAGGCTACTGTGATGTGACACTTGCGCTTCCCCCGTCAGGCGCGCATTGGCCCACTGTGATGTGACATCTGCGCTTCCCCCATCAGGCTACTGTGATGTGACACCTGCGCTTCCCCCGTCAGGCGCGCATTGGCCCACTGTGATGTGACACTTGCGCTTCCCCCATCAGGCTACTGTGATGTGACACCTGCGCTTCTCCCGTCAGGCGCGCATTGGCCCACTGTGATGTGACACTTGCGCTTCCCCCATCAGGCTACTGTGATGTGACACCTGCGCTTCTCCCGTCAGGCGCGCATTGGCCCACTGTGATGTGACACTTGCGCTTCCCCCATCAGGCTACTGTGATGTGACACCTGCGCTTCTCCCGTCAGGCGCGCATTGGCCCACTGTGATGTGACACTTGCGCTTCCCCCATCAGGCTACTGTGATGTGACACCTGCGCTTCTCCCGTCAGGCGCGCATTGGCCCACTGTGATGTGACACTTGCGCTTCCCCCATCAGGCTACTGTGATGTGACACTTGCGCTTCCCCCGTCAGGCGCGCATTGGCCCACTGTGATGTGACACCTGCGCTTCCCCCGTCAGGCTGCGCATTGGCCCACTGTGATGTGACACTTACGCTTCCCCCATCAGGCTACTGTGATGTGACACCTGCGCTTCCCCCGTCAGGCGCGCATTGGCCCACTGTGATGTGACACTTGCGCTTCCCCCATCAGGCGCGCATCGGTAACTGCGCTGTGTGCGAGGTGGAGGCGGCAGGATACCATTTCGGAGCCTTCACCTGTGAGGGCTGCAAGGTAACCACCAGCTATCTTCACGCCCTGGGTGGTAACGGTTGTCAGTGTATTCAGACATGCTCAAACACCTGCCAGAGTACATTTTCATGCAATGTTCTTTGTTGCAGCCTCACAGTGTTTGGTTCTCGCCATTTTAAGCTTACTGTAGATGATACCTAACTCATATCTACGTAGTTTTTCTTAATAATCATCAAAAGAATGCCTGCGCGTTTCCCTTCTGCCTTCATTTTGCTATATACCTGAAGCTAATGGCAGTGTCACCTCGTTTGGTAAGAATGATAAACACCCATTGTAAGTAATTATTTACCATGCAACGCCCTAGGGTTTATATTTAAATACAATTTGGTGGAGGGGAAACTGCTCCCCTGCCCATTAGTTCGTCGCCCCTGCCTGAAGCATATTTTCGAGCTTAAAGCTTAAAGTAGCCCTGATTATATAGCATGGTGATATGACCAATGCATCCATTGACGGACGGCCAGTTCCTTGGTGAGGTGTCCCGGGTGCACCATGACCGCACGTGCGTCATGATTGAACCATGCGCTAACGACCGTCGTCGGCCAGTCGGCCATGTCATCACTTTTGTATGGTTATCTGATGCCCAGTACATGCTATATATGAACGGTGATACTTGTTCGACGACACTGATGGCCACAGCAAGCATCAACTCCGCAACACTTTTTTTGCCTGTTTCGCATGTCGTCGTAAATTCACTTGATACACTGTGATGGATGAACTCACAACCAGCACAATAACAATGAAGAAGCATTTTCATCACTAATTTTGGTGCTTGCAATTGGTATCACCTGGGTCGTGTCCGCTATTGATATGCTAATTTACCGCACAGGCTTCGCTGCATGCCTCGCTATGCGCCCAAACCCCAACCAACCAACCCCCCAGGCTACGAGATCAGTCGAATGCCGTATGAACAGAGGATGTCAACAAAGTCAAAATTAGTTATGACGATATTTTACCCTTAAGTAATAAAATCCAGACACGAGTGTGTGATTATACGCCAACCCAACATAATAATTAATATCGATCAGATATCAAATACGGAGCACCACATCGTCTCCACCCTCCGGGCCACAACCAATAAGTCGATGCGCCCTAAAGCCCAATAACAACAACCCCCCCATCATCAACCATCAAGCTCCCCATCTTCCACCCCCACTCCACCCCACCAAGGTGTGTCATATAAGAGACACACCAACGAAACATCCCTGTTTCCTACTCCTCCCGATTCCACCAAGGTGCGTCATATAAGAGGCATGCCAACGAAACATCCCTGTCTCCTACCCCTCCCCATCCCACCAGGGTGTGCTATATGCAGAGACACACCAACGAAAGCCGCAACATCCCTGTCTCCCACCCTCCCCATCCAACCAGACTCCTTTTTCCACACACCCCACACCAACGAAAGCCGCAACATCCCTGTCTCCCACCCCTCCCCATCCAACCAGGGAGTGCTATGTACAGAGACACACCAACGAAAGCAGCAACATCCATGTCTCCTACCCATTTCCATCCCACCAGGGTGTGTCATGCGCGGAGACATACCAACGGAAACACATAGTTGATGACTAAAACTAAGATATTTTCAGAGCCGCACACACTGCTAATGCTTCGCAGTTAGTCTCGGGATGTATCATACTGGGGGGGGGCGTCGCTACTGGGTTGTCAAGATCCACGCGTGCTCGACAGTCGTTCTACGGGAGGACCTACAGGAGAGCAGAGTCGGTGGAACCGTGCAGAGGGAAGGGAGCGTGCAACATCCTCGGCAGCAACCGAACCTCCTGCAAATGGTGTCGCCTGCAAAAGTGTTACGAGGTGAGACGTGAACAAGCTTTCCTATGCCCATTCTTTCTGGTGCCAGTGTTTGATGAAGGAATTGTCACGGTGGATGATGGTGATACAGAGAGATTCGTGCGTAGCTTCCGCTGAGTGATGTTGCGAATGTTAACCAATGCGTTGTATCGTCCGCTGTGATTTCATTTGGTCCGAGTCGGCTGGTACAGCGGAGCTTGGATGAACACTTTCCTGGAACAACATATTGGATAATGAAAACATATTCCAATCATCATATTGGATAATGTAACCGCACATCAATTTGTGTAGGCTCATCAGGATTATCAGGCTCCGGCTCGAGAGGATTCTCAGGCTTACATGGCTAACCTACGAGCCGTCTCGGACCCACCTGGTTGATTTCTCGTCAACCTCAGGGCTCAGACCCGCACAGCTATCCCACCTCAGACCAGCAGCACTGACCCCCGGCGCACCCCAGACTAAGTGCGGCTTGTTGTGCAGGTGGGCATGAGCCGCGACCGGTCGCGGTACGGCCGACGCTCGGCATCCTTCAACGAGCAAGTGCTGAGCGGCATGCGTGTGGGCGGAGGTCGCGACCACCACCAGCCGGAGGTGCGTCACCAGCAGGAGCGGCAGCCGCCGCTGTGGCAAGTTGCCGGGCCGAACGACCGGACGCAGCGCCACCTGGACCGTCACAGTCAGACGCAGGTGCGCCACGCCAACAAATGTAGCAACGGTTGGCTGTCTGGCCTGGACCGTCACAGTCAGACGCAGGTGCGCCACGACAACAAATGTAGCAACGGTTGGCTGTCTGGCCTGGACCGTCACAGTCAGACGCAGGTGCGCCACGCCAACAAATGTAGCAACAGTTGGCTGTCTGGCAACACTGGACCGTCTTAAAGTGCACCCGACATAGGATGCGCCACGAGAACAATTCAAATGTAGCAACGGTTGGCTGTCGAGAATTATTGGCCTGGACCGTCACAGTCAGACGCAGGTTGCGCACACGCCAACAAATGTACCAACCCCGGTTGGCTTTCTGGCAGAAAATATAACCGTTTTTCAGTCAGACGCTGTCTTAGGCGCCACGCAAAAATAAACGTAAAAAATGGCCTAGGGCCAGTCACAATCAGACGCAGGTGCGCTCCAGTATACGCCAACAAATGTTCTAAGCAACACTGGTTGAGCTGTCTGGCCTGGATACACGTCACCAAGTCAAGACGCAGGTTAAGCGCCAACTGCTCAACAAATGTTAAAAGCACTACTGGTTGGCTGTACTGTTTGTCCTGGACCGTCCAACTATTCAGTACGCAGGTGCGCCACGCCTTTTTTTTCAAAACCTTTTTTTTTTTCCCCCCCGCGAGGGTCTTGGGGGGGCGGCCGGTTCCGGTAACTGAACAGAACTGACCTAGCAACAGTTGGGCTGTCTGACATACGTGACCTGCAATGCTAATTATGTGGCTCGCATGAACTTCCGCTTAAATGTGCACTCAACTGGTGATATGGATGAGATACGGAGGATATAATTCCTGAGCATATTTCAAATGTAAGATAGCGCACATGGGCGTTGTACGAGAATTATTGGTGATACCTAGCCGAGTATGTAGTACTTGCCTATCTTTGTTCCTTGCTTTCCCCCCCCTTAAAGCTCATAATTATCCTCTTGAAGCATCTTTTTTATGTGGCGTAGGGCCTGAATAATTCAGCATTGACTGGGGCATGTTTTTGTACTCCATTGACTGGGAAGGGCATTTTTCGCCCCAGTCCTGCCCCTCCTTTCCCCGACTATCTACGAAACCACTGAGCCGATTTGAACGATTTAAACAGAAATTGATAGCTCTATACCGTGTGACCTCAGGGCATATCCGTTTTGTTTCAGGTTCAAATAAGGTCACAGGTCAAAGTCAAACACCTGAACGGGATACTTCCATGCTAGTGGCACGGAATGGAACAGAACGAGGTGGAAAGTCTGTCACAATTATGAAACTTAGCCAAACGTGCGGTATGGGAGTCGTTATATTCACATTTTTTTAAATGTCACTGGTAAGGTCAATTTAGGTCAAGTTTGCAAAATATTTGTCTTCCACCTAAATGAGACACCTTTCTTGAATGTCATGCTAGTGACATGCGTTACAATAGCACATATCAACAGTTTGTTCAGGTGATGTAATTGAGTTAGGAGTGCGGCACGGCGGTCATTATTTTTAGATAATATTATCAAGGTCACAAGTCAAGGTGAACTGAGGACAAACTCACCGAAGCATCAAGGTCCTGCACCTAAAGGAGAACCATTCCTGATCACCATGCTAATGACATGGAATACAACAGCACGAGGCAGAAGGTCTGTCAAGATGATGCAATCTTAGTACAAAATTGTCCCTTCCCTCACCATCGCCGGGCCACGAACGCGCGCACAATTCCTGGCCTTCGAATCGCCATAGCACAATCATATTCTGATATATGGACTTCAAATTCTGCAGCCAGATGCATGACTTTATGGTTTAACAAATACATTTCGTCGCTTGGATCTAGTTAAAGATAACGTGGAAAATATATATTCAGAAATAATAGATCATATGCAACGATTGTTTTTCCTTCATGTGACCGTGAATATGAAACTTCCGAGATTTCAAAATTATAGAGCTGCTTTCAGGCTATGATGTGTCCTAAAGGAAGGCCTTTTTTTACATTGCAATGGTTGTATTGTACAATTATTATACATGTGCTTTTTAAACCAATAGTCCGTCAAGGTGACGTCATTAATGTTATTTACGACCGACACATAGCAAACTAGACCTTTATGCTTTGTCAAGGTGTGCATAGTTTACGTCAGAATAGGTTCAGAAGAATTTCGTCTGGATATAGATATTTCAGATGTCACGAAAATGACCATGGGGACGAATGGCTCCCTTCCGCCATCAGTGGCGGGTTAATGTTGCTTTCATGCAATATGCAGAGCACACCATATAGTCTGGAGATCACGGGCAGACGCATCGGCTAGCGCGGTCGTAGCTGCACGGTTTCCACCAAGCTGGTTTGGGGCACGACTGACACTGGCACATGCGTTCGCAGACGATGACCGGTGGCGGTGGTGCAGAGGAGCAGTTTGAAGTGGCACATGGTCGCAGACAACCGGTGGCGGTGGTGCAGAGGAGCAGTTTGGCCACAAGGTCGTGGTAGAGTGGCCGACCACACCCCACACGACTGACACTGGCACATGCGTTCGCAGACGATGACCGGTGGCGGTGGTGCAGAGGAGCAGTTCGGCCACAAGGTCGTGGTAGAGTGGCCGACCACACCCCACACGCACCCCGGACAGGATCCCACGAGCGGCGCGGCGCACAGTCATTTCAGATACGCCGGGGAGGCGTTCAGCGAAGCAGCGCAGCTCAGGGAGACGTTCGGCGATGAGGGTCACTTGTCGGACAGCAGACGTCCTGCCATGCTGCATGTCAACACCGGGCGGCGGTGGTCCGTGAGCACCAGCCATGGCCCGGTACCCATGGAGATGGGTGCCGCAGCGGCGATGGCGTTCTCGCCCTCCGAAGTTGAAGAGATGTACAAGTCGTTGCTGCCCATGGCGACATTCGGCGAAGGAGACGCGCCACCGCACCCTCCGGCGAACCACCTACTTCCTCCAGGCAACGCTTTGTTTCCGTCTGGGAGCTCTCGCTTGCCGCCGGAGAGCGCTTCGCTTCGTCCTGCGAGCGCTCCATTTCCGCCGGCGACCGCCTCTTTCCCTCCCGAAAGTGTTTCGCGTTCTCAGAGGAGCTTGTCGGTCTCTCCTGCAGACCTTCTGCATGGAGAATCGCCACCGCCGACGTGTCCCACGGTGCTGAGGCACTGGATGCACGCCCCTCTCAAGTGGAGGCTGAAGCTGTTCCAGCAGCTGCAGAGGCTGCGTCACCCGAAGCCCGGAGAGGAAGAGCCGGCTCCGCTGGACCTGAGCCAAGCGGTAGCGCCCGACCCGGATCAGCCGCTGAATCTGTCCCATCGCAAGTAGACGAAGATGGATGGAAGTGTTGCCGGCGAACGCCGCAGCATGAAAGTGCCTCCTCAATGTGCCATGCGGATGCGATTTGGTCTTGACTGCCGGTCTTCAACGTCGCAACATGAGATTTCCTCCTCGATGTGCCATGCGGACACTATTTGTTCTTGGCTGCGGGGTCTTCTGCAACGCCGCATGGTTTTAGTTAGCTGTGATTTTTTACCATCGCATGTACGCCAGTGACGTGCTCACCTACCATGCACATGACACACTCAATAAATTGTACAGCTCTTGCCACTTTTTGTGTGCAACTGTTGAAGACATAATTATCAACGGGGTAGAACCGGACCGAATTTGCGAAAGGGGAAGACGTTTTGAAGTTGTAAGTTCCCGTGCAACACCATGACTGAACATTTTACCATCAGCCATAGTGCTGCTACCCGGTTTTCTTTGTGGGAGGGTAAGGTTCCCTTCCACACGCCCGCCCCTGTTCCTATGTCCGTGACCATTATTTCAAAAGTGAAACTTTAAAAAAAAAAGAAGACATTTTTGACGGAGATTGTCTCTGCTACCTCTCCTCCACCCACCCACTCCTCGACTCTCATCCTTAATCATTAGGCCTATGGATGAATTTAGACACTAGATTAAACTTGATTAGATTAGACTAGATTAGACTAGACTAGGTAGGTATTAGACTAGGTGAAATTGAGCTCAAACCCAATTCAGCCACGTCAATGATTTTGACAAAACTCCACTCCTGACTGTGCGCCATTGGCCGTGATCGTTCATAAAGTGCGTCATAAATCACCCACTCCCGACTGAGGTACGTTTTTTGTGTGGCATTTCTGTTGATTTCCTGTAATACGCCAAAGTAGCGTTGCATGTCACATACCACATCCAAGTTTGTTTTTAATGACCGGCACCTCTGTGCATAACACTGCGAGTGCAACTTCACTGAAATATCTATCTAAAAACCCACGACATAAAAGATACGAACTAGTAGTATTTCATGTCCCAGGCAAAGATTCATCCTTTCCAAATCATAGTACATAAATCATATCTGCGTGCATTTTGTGCCGATGACCGGAGTATCGTATATGCTGTTCTGTGAACACCATGACATTTCACGAGTTGTTGATCTCCCGTTTCTTCTTCAGACATCGCATATTGGTTTTGATGAAATACATGGCGAGTGGCTGTTTCCAACTGTGTTACGTGTCCAGATTCTGGCAGGAAATACACTGGTACAGGCACGAGTGGATGACTACTGGGTTCAGTAGTCATCAGAGCAGGCCCCAGCTCGAGTGAACACGCATCAGTACTTCATAGCTAGTCTGATCCCAGGAGCGGTGGGTTATTGACACCACATGCAGTTTGCTTACCATCACCTCATACAAAATCGAGATTGCGCCGCATACCACTCCAAGTGGCATGCGGCGCAATATCGAGAGAGTCCTTGGGAACTGGCAATGGGTCGAGGAATATTGAAGGCTGGCCTCAAATATAAGATATATCCGTTAGTTTTAAGAGCAAACATAATTAAGCTTCATTTTCACGTATCTTTAATTATTGCTCTATTAACTTAATGAAGCCACACATGTTAAAACAAATCCGAAGAATATTCATCAAGCTATTTCTGATCATCTTCCTTCCAAACATAGCAAACATCTTACGAACATTTTGTTATGACTGCTATGTTCCTCTTAATGACATCCGGAAGGGCGGGGGATTATATTTCCGGCTAATGTTGACTTACATGTGAAGGGAATATGTATGTATATGTATATATATATATATATATATATATATATATATATATATATATATATATACGAGTATGGCGAGGCAATACAAATGCAGTATTCAGCCTGACCTGCATATCCGAAAAATGTGTACACTCAACACGAGAGCAGGATTCTGAGTATCACGCTCGATGTCCTTAGACGCCGCTATATAACACCACATGTGGCAGCCGGTGGCGCGGCCAGCGCATCACAGGCTTCACAGTGCAAGTCCGTCTGGCTCTCAGGGCTCTCCCCAGTCCTCCACAGCCTTCCCGGCAATCAAGGACAGCTTAGCTATGAAGCTGGCCCTCAGCAGTCCTCACAACCATTGCTAACCCTTAGCAACTCTTTTCAGATATCAAGGATGTTCCTCTCATCGGGACCCCTTCCAAGCCTCTTCCACATTCAGTCCTCTCTAGCACTCAGTGAGCATTTCCAATCGTTAGGGGCCCTCTCCAGCTGTTTGAGGGGCCCTCTCCACTCCTCACGCTGTCGCAGGTCAATCTGCCACTCCTAACGCTGTCACAGGTTAAACCGCCACTCATCGCGATGTCGCAGGCTAATCCGTCACTCCTCACGCTGTCGCAGGTTAATCTGCCATTCCTCACGGTGTTGCAGGTTAAATTTATTGTTTTGTGGTTGTTTATTTGCATTTCAGCTGAGGATATTGTTCCCGATGTCGTATGGGTATTTGTTGGAGTTGCATAGGAAATGCACTACTGACTCTGGGTCTGTTCCCGTAGCTCCACCAGAAGGAACTCAGTGGAGGTTAGTTGAGACTTGCCCACGGGAACGACCAGTGGAGCTTGGTGGAGAAATCAGCTGACAGCGGTGTAAATTCCGCGACAAAAATGGAGTGCTTGGCGCTGTATCATAAATTGGCCAAATTGCTCCTCAAATGTTTGTCGAGATGATCGCACAATGTATATAGTATGCCTTGTAATACAAAGTCCAAAATTTGTCTTTATTTCTGGCAATGTAGGTGTCCCCAGGGACCGCGGGGAGCACAGATGTCCTTTTCGCCTTTGGGATGAACCAGGCAATCTCTCTTCCCTTTCGGTTGAGCGCTAGGCATCGTCTCCCCGTTTTGCGGTTGGTTACATATAATCTGGTGTCTGGTGCCTTTTTAATGTACAGCATATAATCTGGTGTTTGGACCCGCCGGGCTCCCTGGGCCCCGAGGCGCTTCTCTACCCGATGCTGACTTTTCCCCATCTCAACTTGCTCGACCTCGTCGATCGGGCTCGAGTGGGATTTTAGTCGGCGCCCCATTGTGGCACGGGGATTGCGGCGAATCCGGCCGGTAAAGTAACATCTTCCCCCGAGGCCGAATGACATAGATCAAATGCCACAAAAGGATGTTTTTGTGGTCTGCATCTGTTGCTTCGATTATTGTACATAGTTGTTATAACTTCATATTTCCTTTGCGAAGAATGTTCCTGGTATTCAGTTGATGCATGGAGATGAGATTCATATGACGGAGGACGTTGTTTACGGTCAAATATATAGAGTAAGTGCGCCGTGATTGAGCTCAACTGAAAAATCACAATCGGACCCTGCTTGTGGGCTGGTGGGGCTTTTGTTCCACTGGTGGAGGTTGGTGGATGAAAAATCTCCACTGGGTTTGTGACGGGAACGACCAGTGGAGGTTTGTGGAGGTTAGTGGAGCCACGGGAGCAGACTCCGGTGACCTTTGACTTGACCCAAGGTCACGAAAGTGCAAACCGCACGCCTATGGCACACGACCGATCGTTTGGGGAAAGCTTGACTAAGATCGATCCAGCGGTTGCCGAGATCATCCATGTCTGTAAGTCCAATTCTTTGGTTTTTCGGCAATTTGATGACCTTTGACCTGACCCAAGGTCACGAAAGTGCAAACCGCATGCTTCTGGAACACGGCCGATCGTTTGGTGTAGGTTTTACTAAGATCATCCATGTCTGTGAGCCAAAAATAATGTTTTTCGGGGATTGTGTGACCTTTGACCTGACCCAAGGTCACGAAAGTGTAAACCGCACGCCTATGGCACAAGGCCGATCGTTTGGTGAATGTTTCACTAAGATCGACCGAGCGGTTGCCGAGATCATCCATGTCTGTGAGCCAAAAATAATGTTTTTCGGCGATTTGGTGACCTTTGACCTGACCCAAGATCACGAAAATGCAAACCGCACGCCTTTGGCACACGGCCGATCGTTTGGTGAATGTTTCACTAAGATCGACCCAGCGGTTGTCGAGATCATCCATGTCTGTGAGCCAAAAATCATGTTTTTCGGCGATTTGGTGACCTTTGACCTGACCTAAGGTCACGAAAGTACAAACCGAAGGCCTCCGGCACACGGCCGATCGTTTGGTGAAGGTTTCATTAAGATTATCCATTTCTAAATATTCGATTTTTTTTGTTTTTCGGCAATTTTGTGACCTTTGACCTGACCCAAGGTCACGAAAATCCAAACCGCACGCCTCTGGCACACGGGCGATCGTTTGGTGAAGGTTTTATTAAGATCGACCTAGCGGTTTCCAAGATCATCCATGTCTGCGAGAAACTATTTTTTGGTTCTTCGACGATCCGGTGACCTTTGACTTGACCCAAGGTCACGAAAGTGCAAACCGCACGCCTAAGGCACACGGCCGATCGTTTGGTGAAGGTTTCACAAAGATCGATCCAGCGGTTGCCGAGATCATCCATGTCTGCGAGAAACTATTTTTTGGTTCTTCGACGATCCGGTGACCTTTGACTTGACCCAAGGTCACGAAAGTGCAAACCGCACGCCTAAGGCACACGGCCGATCGTTTGGTGAAGGTTTCACAAAGATCGATCCAGCGGTTGCCGAGATCATCCATGTCTGTGAGCCAAAAATCATGTTTTTCTGCGATTTGGTGACCTTTGACCTGAGTCAAGTACAAACCGAAGGCCTCTGGCACACGGCCGATCGTTTGGTGAAGGTTTCATTAAGATCATCCATTTCTAAATGTTCGATGTTTTTTTTTTTTTGCAATTTGGTGACATTTGACCTGACCCAAGGTCACGAAAGTCCAAACCGCACGCCTCGCGCACACTGGCGATCGTTTGGTGAAGGTTTTATTAAGATCGACCGAGCGGTTGCCGAGTTCATCCATGTCTGCGAGATGGTGTATGTCAGTCGGTGTATGTGAGATGGTGTCTGGTGGTATTTTTAGTCCTTCGGCAATCTGGTGACCTTTGACTTAACCCAAGGTCACGAAAGTGCAAACCGCACGCCTATGGCACACGGCCGATCGTTTGGTGAAGGTTTCACTAAGATCGATCCGGCGGTTGCCGAGATCATCCATGTCTGCGAGAAACTATTTTTTGGTTCTTCGACGATCCGGTGACCTTTGACTTGACCCAAGGTCACGAAAGTGCAAACCGCACGCCTCTGGCACACGGCCGATCGTTTGGTGAAGGGTTTACTAAGATCATCCATGTCTGTGATCCAAAAGTCATGTTTTTCGGCGATTTTGTGACCTTTGACCTGACCCAAGGTCACGAAAGTGCAAACCGCACGCCTATGGCACACGTCCGATCGTTTGGTGAAGGTTTCACTAAGATCGATCGAGCGGTTGCCGAGATCATCCATGTCTGTGAGAAACTATTTTTTGGTTCTTCGGCGATCTGGTGACCTTTGACATAACGCAGGGTTACGAAAGTGCAAACCGCACGCCCCTGGCACACGGCCGATCGTTTGGTGAAGGTTTCACAAAGATCGATCAAGCGGTTGCCGAGATCATCCATGTCTGCGAGAAACTATTTTTTGGTTCTTCGACGATCCGGTGACCTTTGACTTGACCCAAGGTCACGAAAGTGCAAACCGCACGCCTATGGCACACGGCCGATCGTTTGGTGAAGGTTTCACTAAGATCGATCCAGCGGTTGCCGAGATCATCCATGTCTGTGAGAAACTATTTTTTGGTTCTTCGACGATCTGGTGACCTTTGACCTAACGCAGGGTTACGAAAGTGCAAACCGCACGCCTATGGCACACGGCCGATCGTTTGGTGAAGGTTTCACAAAGATCGATCCAGCGGTTGCCGAGATCATCCATGTCTGCGAGAAACTATTTTTTGGTTCTTCGACGATCCGGTGACCTTTGACTTGACCCAAGGTCACGAAAGTGCAAACCGCACGCCTATGGCACACGGCCGATCGTTTGGGGAAGGCTTGACTAAGATCGATCCAGCGGTTGCCGAGATCATCCATGTCTGTAAGTCCAATTCTTTGGTTTTTCGGCAATTTGATGACCTTTGACCTGACCCAAGGTCACAAAAGTGCAAACCGCATGCTTCTGGAACACGGCCGATCGTTTGGTGTAGGTTTTACTAAGATCATCCATGTCTGTGAGCCAAAAATAATGTTTTTCGGGGATTGTGTGACCTTTGACCTGACCCAAGGTCACGAAAGTGTAAACCGCACGCCTATGGCACAAGGCCGATCGTTTGGTGAATGTTTCACTAAGATCGACCCAGCGGTTGCCGAGATCATCCATGTCTGTGAGCCAAAAATAATGTTTTTCGGCGATTTGGTGACCTTTGACCTGACCCAAGATCACGAAATTGCAAACCGCACGCCTTTGGCACACGGCCGATCGTTTGGTGAATGTTTCACTAAGATCGACCCAGCGGTTGCCGAGATCATCCATGTCTGTGAGCCAAAAATCATGTTTTTCGGCGATTTGGTGACCTTTGACCTGACCTAAGGTCACGAAATTACAAACCGAAGGCCTCCGGCACACGGCCGATCGTTTGGTGAAGGTTTCATTAAGATCATCCATTTCTAAATATTCGATTTTTTTGTTTTTCGGCAATTTTGTGACCTTTGACCTGACCCAAGGTCACGAAAATCCAAACCGCACGCCTCTGGCACACGGGCGATCGTTTGGTGAAGGTTTTATTAAGATCGACCGAGCGGTTTCCGAGATCATTCATGTCTGCGAGATGGTGTATGTCAGTCGGTGTATGTGAGATGGTGTCTGTTGTTTAGACCCTTCCCTCAAAACCACTTCTTTTGTATCACTTAATCTGGTAACACGTAATCTGGTAGGTAGTAGGATACCAAAATTGTTTTGGACATACCAGCTAGATAAGTTGCAGAATATCTTGCAACGTTGTTTGGGAACCGGGCCCCTTTCGAACGATTCCATAAAGCTGATATGAAGAAGGCTGTATAAAGCAGAATAAAGTATCTGATATCATATGACATATGTCGTCTTGAGTGCAAAATGTAAATAGGTAGTTAGACAGCCGTGGTGCTTCCTGGAAGGTGAGTGAGTTCTGCATCAGGAATGTTCGGGAAACTTGCTTCATCATGTTTGTATGCAAATACTGTGGTGTGCACTTATCGTCTGTATTGGTATTATTGAAGTTTAAGTTAGGTATCACGAGACAAATTTTGCACACATTTTATCCCCATGAAGCACATACAAAGGGGGTTGGATTAGGTTAGTTTGGGGCATTTGTTTTAACATGGAAAAATATCTCAGAATTGTTTTTGAATTTTTTTTTCATTTGATTTTTTCTTAGATCATGCCAAGTTAGACTATGGGGCAAATTTGTCCCAAAAGTTGTTTTTGATTTTTTGGAATTTTTATTTGCAATACCATATTTATGTAGGTAACTAAGATGATGGGACCACTTATTTTCTGTGCAAATGGATTTTTTTTTTAGAGAAAAAATTGAAGAATTTTCCCACTTATAAAACCTAAGCTAACCTAACTTAACCAAACCTAACCCATTTATTTGCTTTATGAAGCCAAATGTATGTAAAAACTTGTCTTGTTACCTAGATGGGCCCCTGTGGCTCTTATTAAGCCTTAATACTTTATGACTTTAAATACTTTAAATACCACCTTAAAGCACAATAATAGGCATAAAAAAGTTTCCAAATTTTTTATCACATAAATTTTACCCCAAAAATGTTTTTTTTTCTTCAAAAGCAGCTTAGGTTAGGTTAGGTTAGTCTGGGTTAGGTTTCTTCTTTAATTTAGAAAAAAAATTCTGAAAATAAATAGCTTTTTTCTAATTTAATTTGTGGGATTTTTTTGTCCAGAGGTAGGTTAGGCTAGGTTAGGTTATGTTGCATTTTTAAAGTTTTTTTAACATTTCTTTTTATGCTATGTTACCTAACTCAGCCCTTTTTTGGCATTCTTTTGCTCACAACCTGAAAAGTAGTGCACCATGCAGGTATGGTCATGAGGAGCCCTATGTTATATGCAGCCTTGCAGTCCTATCCGACAATTCTGCGCAGGATGCTGTGCTTGACTGTCTCATCAATAAATCACAAAATTGATAGGGACATGCTCTTGTCAGCATTGTATCCAAATTTGGAACTTGATATGGAATGTGACATGTAAACAACTCTGAGCTTACAGCATGTCTAACATACTTGGTTTTATTTGCATCTTGCATTGTGCTTTAGCCACACATGACAATCATTATTTTCTACAACTGTATGCATGGTATGGGTATGCAAGCATTTTAACTACATCTTCAATGGTGGAGTTAGACGCCTTTTGTTCACATCTGGTGATGCCCAAGTGATAATTATTTAGATATACTGTGTCGGTAACGAACGCTCGATCCAAGCAAGCTGTTTGATGGTGTGACCACAGCAGGGGCATCGATTTGTACCCTTTTGTGGGGGCCATGGCCCCACCAATGTTGATCTTGGCCCCCCAATGTTGATTTTGCCCCCCCCCCAATAACCTATGCCATTTTATACTGATAAGGAAGCTAAAGGGAAAGCTAAAATGCTAAAGCTAAAATGAAAAACACCATGCTAAGTAGAAACATTGATGTTAACCAGCACACTTTGTACTGAAAAGAAACATATTTGGATTAGAGAGTGGACTGACTCTCCACCTTTTGCTGAAAAATGTAAAATTGTGTGCAAAAACAAACAAAATAGCTGGATTTCCCTCCACTGTGGAAGTACAGCTTACATCATAAAATGTTGAGATTAGCGATGCTGATGCATTTTAAACCAGATTGTCTGAAGAGAAAAAAATATGCTAAGCAACTAAACAACAATTGCATGGTCATACTGATGTTTGTACACACCAGCAATGGCAAAACCACATGCATATGGAGCTTGAACATGATTAATTCCATTCTCAATTTCCAGTCATTGTCAAACTTGCATGCAAATCATGGTTATCATTGAGATTGTGGATATACAAACTAGAATTGTCTTCAGCAACCTACCCATCACACCATCAGCTTGATATTTACCAAGGTACCTACCTACATGCCCAATGACAATGTGCATGCATTCAATATTGATATGGGGCAATCCAATCTCAAACTGAACCAACAAATGCCATGTGTGAGCTAATCTGCCAGCCTATGAAAACATGAGAGAAAGGTCAGCAAGAAGCCATATAGACACATCATTATAATTTATATTCCTGAAGAAAGCAATAGGTATGAAGCTGTGGCCACACATGACTTCCGAAACAAACCCTATATAGTCATACAAGACCAGTGTCTGGTAGCACACATTATGCCACCCATGATACTATTTCCTTAGAAGGGTACCAAAGTTCGCTTTCAAGCTTTGGTGACGTCATAGTTTTTTTTCTCTTATATTGCATAAATTGGTAGCATCAGGAGTGTTTCAATTTCACTGCACATGAGACAGTTAAGGCATTTTTCAATTTTCAAAGATTTAAAGAAGCTAACCTAGCCATACCTAACCTATCATAAGTTGTTGAATAAAACATTATTGGTAAATTCGCAGTTTAAGGTGATTTTTTTGTTTGTTTGAATTTTTCTTCACAATACCATGTTCATGACGGTGACTAAGATGATGGGACCACTTATTTTCGGTGCAAATTTATTTTATTTTAATTTGAGAAAAAAATAGACAAATTTTCCAACTTAAAAACCTAAACCAACGTACCCTAACCAAACCTAACCCATTTGTTTGCTTTATGGTGACAAATGTGTGTAAAAACTTTTATTGGTTGGTTGGTTGGTTCTTCAAAAGCAGCTTAGGTTAGGTTAGGCTGGGTTAGGATTCTTTTTTAAGGTTGAGAATTTTCAGAAAATAAATTAATTGACATTTGTGTGTTTTTTTTTGTTGTTCTCAAAAGATAGGTTAGAGGTTTTGTTGCATTGAAGAAGAAAAAAACGTTTATGTTTATGCTATGTTACCGAACTCAAAGCCCTTTTTGGAATTATTTTGCTCACAACCTGAAAAGTAAGCATTTGCACAGAAAATAAGTGGGTCCAATCATCTTAGTCACCTTCATAAACATGGTATTCTGCAGAAACATTTATGGAAAAAAAATAACACCCTAAACTGCAAAGTTACCAAATAATTCGCAATTTTGGGGGGAAGATTTTTTGGAAAAGTTTTGAAAAGTATTCCAACTTGAAAAGCCTAAACTGACCTAACTTAACCAAACCTAACCCATTTGTTTGCTATATGGAGGGAAATGTGTGTAAAAACTTCTCTTGGTACCACCTTAAAGCACAATAATACCGGTTTGGCTAGGTTAGGCTAGTTTAGTTGTTTAATTTGGAGAAGAAGACAAAATTCAAAAATTTTCACAAATATAATAAAATCGTAAATTTTCCTTCAAAAGCAACTGACGTTAGGTTCGGTTAGGTTGGGTTCGGTTGTTCAATTTATACAATTTTCAGAAGATATATATTGCTTAATTTTTGTTTTTAATTTTGTTTCTTTTTTTAAAATACATTTTTTAAATTCACTCATGAGTGAATCCATACCATTCCAATTGGAGTCTGAAAGCTACATCATAACCTTACTTCTATAACGTATATCACAAGTACCCATCTCGATTCTACTGCTCACTCAGGACACCATAGAAGTCAATTAATGAAAGTGTTACTTCACTACCTGCATTGCTAATGTAAACAGAAAGAAGTCCTTTGAACCATATGCAAATGGAGCAGCACAGTGATAAATTATTCGTGAAATAGGGTGGAATATACCACTCTCTGAACATTGAATTGGCATCCCTCCCAACGGAGTATCGACATCGTGCTTCATGATGAGTCGTTATGAAGCCTTCATATCTAATTTCTTACAGTATCTTGTTGATGGGTAGCATGCTAATACTCACCATTACGGATTGTGATGCACGAACATCTCGTAGCACAATTCCATGTAAGAGGTATACCTATGATGTGGACTGTTATACAATATCAGTTGATAATGATAGGTATTTTGTATCACTATCGCTAAATTAGTTACCCCTAAATTAGGTATCTGAAAACAAAGGGAAAGGTGCATGTATGAGTAAGCTGTTCGATCTGAATTGTGTTTGAAGAACTTATAAGTTATGTTAAATGACATGGTTTCCATGTCGAATTTTGGCATCTTACTGTACTTGTCTCGACATCTCACACCTAACGAAAAATCATTATTTTAACACTGGAGCAGCACCTTCACAGTGCTGCTCCATCCACATCCAATTCCAACCCTGACCAAACTTCAGGAGTGCATCCGTCTCCAAAGCAGCCTGCGGAAGAAGGTATGCATTGCAGCAAAAGTACTATGATTTGAATTCCATGGTATCCCTGTTGCCTAATAGGCCATCCTTGCCTATCCATGTAGGAGATGTTTGACTTTCCTCAAACTGTCTGGAGAACTTGGGAGTTGAAATCACTTGTCAGTGATGAAGCAGATGAGTTATTCCTGTATGCTTATGCTGCATAATTGCATGGCACAGTGGCATGCCGAATGGGGAGGGGACATTGTGGGCAGTTTCCTCCCTGACAGGTTGTGGGACCCCCAAGAATCGCGTCGAGCTCCGGAAAAAAATTGCGCTAGTCTCCTTAAAAATCCCGTTTAGGCCCCCAATAATCGTACCGGGGCCCCGTAAAATCCCATTGGGGGCTAAAAAGTCGCGCAGGGAATCCTGAAAAGGACGCTGGGCCTCAAAAGTTCCCGCCCGGGCCCCTGAAAATCACGCTGGGGCTCAAAAGAGTCGTGCTGGGGTTCAAGAAATCACGACGGAGGCCACAAACGGCCGGGCCCGGGGCCCCGGAAAGTCACGCCGAACCTAAGGTACCAGGAATTATCGTCCGAGAATTATCCCTGTCAATCACGCTAGGGGCATGACATGTCGCACCGGGGCTCCAAAAGGCTCAATGTGATCACCCAGCAAATTAAGCCGGGGCAACGAAAAACAGTCCCGACATGGAAAATCACTCTGGGTCCAAATAACCGGTTCAAAAGCCCACAAAACGTGTTGGACCCCCAAAAGCGTGTCCTAGCCACTAAAGCTCGTGTTTGAGATCCGAATAAGTAACCACGGGGCCCCCAAATATCGCGTTCGGGACCCAAAATTCCGTCGGTAGTCCCAAAATTTAACGTGGGTAATCCAAAGCGTACCGAGTTTCACAAAAAGCGACAGGGCATTAAATTATGCGCTGCAACTCGAAATAAACACACCGGGAGCGCTAAATAAAAACATAACGGAGGCCCTCAAGGCACACCAGGGTCATGAGACCACACCGGGCCTCAAAAACAGGCTGGGCCCTCAAAAAGGGAATTGATCATAAACAAGGAACAAACAGACCGGGCATTAAATAAACACATCGGCGTCTTCGAAAACGCGCCGATACCTCAAAAATATAATCGGTGTATAAAACAGCAACAAAGCTGTAAGAAAGAGCCCGGTCTCAAACATGTGCCGAGCCCCTAACACAAATTGGCTGGAGCCTTAAACACATCCATAGAAGAAGAAAAACGCAACGGGTAAAAAAACGAACACCTAGCTAGGGTCACGGCTCGATAGCCAATGTGGGAGCTTATTTAACCAAAGAGATAAGGTATCAAAGGTCAGTGTGTCTCCGGATTTCTTGATCACTTGAAAATGTGGGAAGAAGAGAACTAATACATCGAATTGAATTGATTGATTTTTTTCCATTGAGCCGCATTAACAAGCATTACACATGTCAAATGTGGCACAAGACTATCACGTGACAGAAATTAGCAAAACGTGGGAGACCTTGCAGAAACCGGAGAAGCGCACGTAGAGTGGCGAATGCGTCGACTGCGCAAGGCGGGTGTACACGTGCACGAACGTTGGCGTTTTGGCGAATGGGTGTTATTAATTGGAATGCCTGATATTGGCAAATTTTATATTTTTGAGTGATTTGTTCAGGTGTAATTTTAGCAGTGTGAGGTGACTTTTCAAGGGATACGAAAAGAATAACCTTCAAGCAGGATGGGGAGGAGTTAGGGTTGACGCGCCCTTAAACCCAAATAATCAATCAGTTAGGGTTGAAATCCGGTGATTCAGAAATAATGGTGGTAGATTTGGCCCCCTCCACAGGACAGTTAATTTGGTCACTAATTATTCTATAACAAAAATATAAAGAACCACCTTTGATTTTTTTTGTTGGAAATCCAGGGACTTTTTAACGGGGGTAGGTGGGCACCTTCCAAATCAGTTTGCCTCCTCTCGCAAATCCTAGGTACGCCACTGCCATGGCATGACATAATTTGACCTGTTGATAGCTATAATCCGCCGCAATGGACGGTGTACTCCGCGACCCCGGTCCGCCACAGTGGACGGTGTGCTCCGCAGCCCCGGTCCGTTACAATGGACGGTATACTCTACGGCCCTGATCCACCACAGTGGACGGCGTGCTCCGCGGCCCCGGTCCGTTACAATGGACGGTGTACTCCACGGCCCTGATCCGCCACAGTGGACGGTGTGCTCCGCGGCCCCGGTCCGTTACAATGGACGGTGTACTCCACGGCCCTGATCCGCCACAGTGGTCGGCTTGCTCGGCGACCCTGATCCACCACAGTAGATGATGTACTCCGCGGTCCTGATCCGCCGCAGTGGATGCTATGCTCCGCGGCCCTAGTCCGTCATAGTAGGTGTGCCCCACGGCCCCGGTCCACCACAGTGCACGGTGTACTTCGCG
Organism: Ashinkailepas kermadecensis; assembly: GCA_034440615.1. NCBI lineage: Eukaryota > Metazoa > Arthropoda > Thecostraca > Neolepadidae > Ashinkailepas > Ashinkailepas kermadecensis. The sequence continues at coordinate 173,049 of JAOTOM010004039.1, read as the reverse complement.
ACCCTGGTTTGCCACAGTTGATGATGTACTCCGCGGCCCTGGTCCGCCACAGTGGACGGTGTGCTCCGCGGCTCCGGTCCGTTACGGTGAACCATGTACTCCGCGGCACCGGTCCCCCAGAGTGGATGGTGTGCTTCGCGGCTGTGGTCCGCCATAGTAGAAGGTGTGCTCCACAGCCCGGGTCCGCCACAGTGGACGGTGTGCTCTGCGACCCTGGCCCGCCACAGTGGACGTCAGGGTCGACAAAAACTGGCTTTTCCTGGATTTTGCCATCCATAGCATTATCCTCTTCACAAAATTATCCTCCATGTTGGTTCCTCCATGTGTTTTCAATTTGGAGGTCTGATGGTGTTGTTCGACAATTAATTGCCCCGTGGTGAAGTGCTCAAGATTCACCTGAAGCTTCAAAGTGAGATTCTGATGCCAAGGTTTGAGGGAAAATATCCTCTCCGTGTTCCAACACTGAGAAATTGTCCTCTCCTCATCCAGGGTTGCAAAGTATAAATCCAACCCTGGTAGACGGTGCGTTCTCCACGACCCTGGTCAGTCACAGTGAACGGTGTGGGATTAGTCACGGCTTTGGATAATCCTTCCGAACAATTTTGTGTGCATTAGTTGTCACTTTCTCCGCATTCTACCGTTCACCTTACCATTAATAGGTACCAATGTCACCCATGCATTAATATTTCCCAATTCGTCACAGCCATTGAATCTGTTTGAGACACAGCTGCTCTTGTTGTGCATTTCGATCGATGGATATTGATGCCATCAGAAAAGCAAATTTTGTCAGCAGCGAGACTGACTTACTTCCACTAGGGTAATGATTACAGGTACTGACAGCAGCGCGGCCATAAATGCTTTTGGGTGCGGCACCCTTCTGGCCTTATTCGTGTCCCTCGCACCTATATGAAGACTCCTTACGTCTGCCATGTGTTTCTAGTGTCCGACATTTTGCACCTCTTTATATTTGCTCTTTATCTTTATATGCTTTATATTTGCTTTATATAATAAGGTCCGGAAACACGAAGTCGGGTCATCTCGGATCATTGTTTGTTCACACCATGTCATGGTGTACTACTTCGGTGGCTCTAAAACCGAAGTAAATTTTCAATCACAAGGCACGGGGCTGCGGCGCAATGTCGCCAAGGCAGCGGACGCGCACAAAAATCCCAACTCCACGCACAAGACGGCAGTGTAGAATATCCATAATACTTGAGCTGACCTAACACCATTGACCTTGTCACATATTTGAAAGCAGAATGTCTATATCATTCTTATATCATGTTCTGCACGAAACGTTTTCCCCTTACTGCGATAAGAAGAGATAATTTGACTTGACCTCCGTTTAGTAACCTTGACCTTGATTGAAATTTTGGGAAAGCAGAGTTATTTGATTTGATGAAAGAACAGTATGATCTGGATTTGGTGCTGCAATTACTGCGAATGGTGGCATTTTGGAGATTTGGGCGACGCCGACGCCGACGCCGACGACGACGACGACGACCCCGAGTCCACTGTATGGCACTGTAGTCGCATGCTATGACTGCTATGCTAAGTTTTTATGTTGACATTTGCTGTGTACTGCTCTTTTGCTTATGTGACTTCACCTGTTACTGGGCGATTTTGCTCGTTGGCGAGGATGCTGAATAAACATAAGCATACACATCGTCAAATAAAAAATCAGAATTATTGAGGTCTGAAAATATAGTGGGCGAAATCCGATGAGTTTTTGGTTGGGGGGGGGGGGTTAAGTACGTGGACACTTCTGCCCCCCCCCCCCAATGTTTTTTTTCTTCAAAAATCGGCACCCCTGGACCACAGCATCCTGTGTAGGATAGCATGACACTGAATTCCATCGAACTTATGTAGTAGTTACCTGTGCTACCGTGGGCTGGTGATGCGGGGCAGCTCGGAGATCTTCACGGTCAGATCTGGAGTGCCACAAGGCTCCAAGATCGGGCACTTTGTATTCAGCCTTGCCATGGCTGACATTGACACCTTCCTTCAGTGCGGTCGATTGCTCGGCTACGCAGATGACATCCGGCTGCTTTAAGGTTCATATCCAGATAGTGATAGCTTATTCCAACTCGAAATTGGCCTCAAAGAGTTGCTGACATCGTTGCACAACTGGTTTCACACTAGTTTGATGCAGTAACTGAGGAAATTTTGGGTAGATCTGCATATGCAGATTATACGTTATTTCCCCCTATGGGTGACAAATGTGCCACATTTTGATGACATCTGTTTGATTTGTGCAGCATATAATTACATCAATCAATCTAACTACAAGTTTATTTGTGTCTAGCTTGAGTAAAATGGTTGAGGTTTTGGTTGGTTGTTTATTGGTTTTACGACACGTCGACCGTCGAGTCATGTAGCGTCGCCAATCTCTCACGCCGATTGGTCGCGGGCGAAGAGTAGCGACAGGTGAGACTCGAACCCACTATCTTTCGATTGTGAGACGAGCATCTTACCTCTAGACCACTCGTCCCTGGTTGAGGTTTTGAAATATTAAAAACAACAGATGGGAAAAGTCACGGAGCATGCTGCCATAACTGGAAGTTTCCATGCTCTAAATATTCACGACGATACTGTACCACCAGAATATTTTCAAATTGGAACACAACCGTTGGTGGTCGATGAAAATGGATAAATTGAATACATCAGTAAAGGCTGCTCAGTGATAAATTATTCATGAAATAGGGTGGAATATACCACTTTCTGAACACTCAATCAACATCCTTGTCCAGGAAGCATCAACATCCTGCTCCTTGATGCATGCTTATGAAGTCTTTGTGTCTCCTTTCTTAGAGCATCTCGTTTATAAGTAGAATGTGCATGTTCTCGATAAGGAATGGTGATACACGAACGTTTCGCAATGCAATTTCAGGTAGTGGGATTTTGGGACGGGGATGGCCGAGTGGTTAACACGCGCTCTGGAGGGCCTCTGAAAATTACGCGCACTGGAGGTGGGGCGCATTACTCCCCCCAACCCCCCTCCCCTAAGATCTCGGCTCCTATTAAAGTTGGAGGAACGAAATTCGCAGAGTGGATGGGTACGGTAGTGAACTCTATTGTGTGCAAATTTTTTGACCTTAGGTCAATATCTTCAAGGTCAAATGGGGTCACATTTTACAAAATTATATGGCTGTAATTGTACAAAGTTGCATGGCTTGGTTTGTCATTGTTATGGATCGCTGTGATTGTGTTTAAATGCTCCAAAATGGGCATCAATGATGTTTTGGACATTACTAATGATGCAATACAGATTCTAGACCCGATATTTGACCTTAGGTCACCTATTTAGCAGCACTTTATCAGGTCAGTTACCTGTTCCAGTTACCGAAACCGGGCCGCCCGCCCGACTGCTCCGTCGGGCACCTCGGCGCAATCGGCTTCACAAAGAAAGGAGTGAAGTCCATGAATAAAGTATCGAAACGCAATGACAAACAGTACAAGTGACAAACAGTAGTGCATTTATAACAACATTCCAGTTGACCAAGTTTGGTTCCATTAACCTGTCATGAACTTGACCTGACTTGACCTCGGTGACCTAACATGACCTTGAAACTATATAGCATCATTATACATCAAACAAGTCGCTAGTGTTGCCAAGAACACTTCTCTTTTGCGGATATACGGGAAGCGCATCAGCGCCGATTTTTGTGGGCTGACGCTACGAATTTTTTAACTCGAAAAAACCGTCAAACAGCACCATTCAACCACGAAATTAGAAAAATGAGAGGATTATGTTCTGAATGCCACAAATCCCGGAACGGCCTATTTTGCAACCCTGTTTCTAGATCAGGCGAAGTCCCTTTGGATTTATTTTGTGCAGGCAAATTCCCCAGGGAAGGGTCTGTATAGGGGAAATAATGGCGTTCGTGGGACATGAAGTATTGTGATGGAGCCAAACAATGCATATGTTGCATGCATTGTGCATGGGAGCTTGAGACAAGTTTCAAGACTGATTTCAAATATATCCTGTTAATATCATCAGTGAAACATTGCTTTTTATATGCTTCTTCATTTTCAGATATCGATTTCATCCTAGAGATGCACAGTATTTAGAATGCAGTTTAGTATTCATTTCTTATGTCCCCGTAGACTGTTGATCACTATGGAGAACTACACTTGCTTTATGCAACTGTATGCAAATTGAACATGTGCAACATCGTATCGTATGCACATCTTGAAGCTTTGGTTTGTCGTACTGGCTAAGGGGATTTTTGTGCATAGTAATGGTGAAAAGTAAAATATTGAAAATGCATTCACCATTAAGTGGGAAACATACAAAAGTGCTTTCTATTTACTTACATGATGAAACTACACCCCAAAAATATCGGCTCCACTTGACATCCTTATATTATTTCAGGCATGGCATTCCGAGTTGCCAAGTGCTCCTCACAGCTTGTTCTTCACCTCGTGATAGGGATCACGCTGGTGATCGTACACATCTTCCAGTCATGCATCCTCAACTACTACATCATCTCACAGAGCAAGGACTCGCTGAAGGCGTACTTCTGGTTCGCCGCCGACCTCGTCATCCTGTTCTTGTTCATCGGTTCTCTGGCGATCGCGCATCGTTACCTGCGCTACAAGCGTCGCGACCGCCAGGACGAGTTTCCCTACTCGCCCAAGCGGCTGATCCCGCGCTACCCGCGCTCTCAGCTGGGCATGCTGCCGCTCAGCTACGTGTCGTGGATGGTGTACTCGACGGTGGTGGTGGCCAAGGTGGCGGTGATCTTCACCTCGGAGATCCCTAACACGCTGGAGCCCACCGACCGCTGGGGGCCGCAGCTGCTCAAGATCGGCATCGCCACGTCGGGCGCCGTGTTCATGCTGCTGGTGGAGGGCCACCACGACGCCGAGCCGTCCTCGGCGCGCAACGTCTACATCCGCCTGCTGTGCGGCGGCACCGCCTACGAGATCATGGACTCGGTGCAGTTCCTCAGCCTGCTCATCATCTCCGACAGCGGCATCGTGATGACGTTCGCGCTGGAGAACACCGTGCTGGTGCTAGCCGCCGTCAACTTCCTGCTGCCCACGCTGACGCTCTACAAGCTCAGCCTGTCCGACTTCGGCCTGGAGACCGGCTCTCCGTTCGTCGTGATGGCGTACAAGCTGCTGCACCTGACGCTGGTCAACATGGCCTACCTGGCGATTCGCGTGCGCCTGTGGCTGTCGCTGGGCGGCGACATCTCGCTGTTCCTCATGAAGAACGTCCTGGGCGTGGTGACGGTGCTGTACTCGCTCTACCCGGACCTGGTGCGGCTGTGTCGGGCGTGTCGGGGCGGCCGCGGTCGCGGCAAGTGCGAGCCCGACGACCTGGAGCTGGATGACGTGCACGTCGCTTCGCTTAGCGGCGGCGATGCTCACGAGGTGCGCGCGCCCGTCTGAGTGGGGTGTGGTGCGCCACGAGCACCAGTGCGGTGGCGTGCCTTAGCGGCGGTGAGGCTCACGAGGCACACGCGCCAGTCTGCGTGGGGTGTGGTGCGCCACCAGCACCAGTTCACGCTGCCAGGACGGGCGGCCTGTTCTGTTCATCGGGCAGGCCGCGCTGGGCGGACGAACTCTCCTTCATGCACTCCAGCTCCGGTATTAGTGGCGTCGTTCTCGTTCCCACAGCCACACGGTCTGGGCTGTGGTTCAGAGTCCCACCGATCGACGGATCTCCTGAACTGGCACCGCGGCACTCAGCCTTGGACGCCGGGGCAGGTCGGCGCACTGCTGCGATCTCGGAGATCTGACGGGTGTGTGCGTCCGTCTTGGAATTGTGCTGAATCAGCAGGTATAGTGGTGTGTAGGTGTGGCAATAGCAATGCGTGATGCCGCCGAACGTTTCGTCTCCTGTGTAGTTGAGACCACATTCGGGCACAACATGATCCTCAGAAGATAGGTGACCGCAGCGGACACACCTTACCGCGTGCTTGGGTGCGCTATTGGCGTCACTGTGTAACTCATGACCCAAATCAACTATGCACGGTGAACCTCACTAGTTGCATAATTAAGTCATTGCGATGTCACGTGGCGTTGGGTAAATAAGATGGTAGTGTGACGCCGTAATCAAAGTGCGACCAGCAGTGCTCTCCGTCGTTAGTGGTGCGCTGGCCATGGAGCGGTTGAGCCGCTCGTCAGTGCGTGTACAAACAGTGTGTGTGACCGGCGATGACTGGCCCCCTGGACGAGCTCGGTGGACGCCGCCCGATCTGCTGTGGGCACACTGCCGATTCCTGACCGCTGGCGTAGCCTAGCCTGTTGTGCGTGTGTCAGACGGCCAAGCGTCGTGCTCATACCAATTATCAGTGCTCTGCTGAAACGCAGTGTTTCAATTGGCAAAAGTTCGTATGAAGCAGAGCTCAAGACGTTTATTATTACCATGGACCTGTCGTAGTTCTATTGTCGTACGTACCCGACAGGAGGCGCGGGCCGACGCTGAACTGGTGGTCAGCTGTTCGGAGTAGCGAGTGAACACCGTGGCTGCGCGTGTATGGATCTGCAAAAGTACCGGGCGTGGCCAGAAGCTTTCCAAGTGGCAGCTGTGTGACGCTGATTTATAGGTTTGCCACGCAAGGTTTGTTGCGTGGAGTACGCTTTGCTGTCCAAAGCGTAACGGTACCTTGTGAAGGTTGTTATCCACTTCGGTGTTTTTCTGTGCCAGCGGATTACTGAATGACGTGGTTGCCTGTACTCGCCTGTGGGGACGAGTGGTCTAGGGGTAAGATGCTCGTCTCGCAATCGAAAGATTGTGGGTTCGAATCTCACCTGTCGCTACTCTTCGCCCGCGACCAATCGGCGTGAGAGATTGGCGACGCTATATGACTCAACGGTCGACGTGTCGTAGAACCAATGACCAATGACCTGTACTCGCCTGTCACTCTGATCACGAACCTCACGATTGCTATACAGGTTTGTCTTGTGTTGATGACGTAGTCGAAGGTATGCATTTATCTTGCCTTATTAAAGAGGCTAATTCGTACCTTGTTGAAGAGGCTAATTCGGTGCGTCGCGCGTATCAGTGTGTTAGAAGGCATTATGGATTGTGATATCTGTGCTAAACGCTAATCCGCCTTTCAATTCCAAAGAGTCATCAGTAGATCGTTTGAATTCCGATAATTTGAATGGTCTCCCTATGCATTATGAAAGCAATGACAATGCGCTTTCCTGGGATATTTGTAATGTAGCGGGGTGTTGTCGACCGTTTTTGTTCCGCTTGACCAGTGGCCGGGGTATGGTGTGCGACGAATATCCTCGCCGTATAGCAGTCGGCACAGAATGCCACCGACAAGGATGTGACCCGTTGTGCACTTTGCTACTCACGGTATCTGTGCGGGGACGAGTGGTTTAGGGGTTAGATGCTCGTCTCACAATCGAAATATTGTGGGTTCGAATCTCACCTGTCGCTACTCTTCGCCCGCGACCAATCGGCGTGAGAGATTGGCGACGCTATATGACTCAACGGTCGACGTGTCGTAAAACCAATAACCAACGGTATCTGTGCACTGTGTCACTGCTCTGGTACCTATGGTCTGTGGCACCGCACCATGAGAATTGTGGTCCGTGACGGTGTGAAACTTGTGGTCTGTGTTTCCATATATGGGACCTCCTGTGGCCTGTGCAGACGGGCTCGTGTGTTCGAGTTAATCTCGGCGCTGTCTGAGCCCTCGGTGTGGGTGTCGCCGCGCGTGTGGCGTGCTCTCCGTCTGTGTTACCATATGTGGCAGTTGGCTTGTGTAGACGGGCTCGTGTGTTCAGGTTAATCTCAGCGCCGTCTCAGCCCGCAGTACCGGCGGCGTGCCCTCTGTCTGTGTTACCATATATGGGACCTGTGGCCTGTGCAGGCGGGCTCGTGTGTTCGGATTAATCTCAGCGCTGTCTCAGCCTACAGTACCGATGTCACCCTGCATGTGGCATGACCTCTGTCTGTGTTACCACATACGGAACCTGGGCCTGTGCAGACTGGCTCCTGTGCTCTGATTAATCTCAGGACCGTCTGAGCCCGCAGTGCCGGTGTCGCCCTTCGTACGGTGTGCTCTCCATCTGTGTTGCCATGTGACATTGTGGTCTGTGGAGATGGGCGGTGTGGCCTGTGTTCGGGTTAATCTCAGTGCTGCCTCAGTCTACAGTACCGATGTCGCCCCGTGTGCGGCATGCTCTCCGTCTGTGTTGTCCTGCGATGGTTGGCAGCGATGGTGTGCGGGTGGATGTCGTCGAGTGACGAAAGCTGACAGAGGTCAGTGCCAGAGGTCGGCCAGTGTCCGCCTGGCGACTCCTGTCCGCGGGTAAGTCGCCAGCGCCAGCGGGCGGTGACCGAGTTGACGAGTGGTGACCTAGTCAACCGCCAGGTGGCACGTACGTCGTGATGCGCCACCACCGACGGCGGGCATCGGCGTTCACGCTGATAACCCTGTGTAACCCGCTGTTAGCCCGGTGCTGTTATCAGCGCCGTTATCAGTGTCTGTGCCGCGAGCCTCGCACCGTCCGCTCCCGATTGCCAAGTGTCTGATGCCGCCACTTAGCTTGTGCTCGAGTGCTCGACGCTGTTGCAGTGTCAGCCTGCGCTGGTTCGCCGGACGGGCCGGTCAGTTCGGACGCCAGTCATTGTACGGAGATATGTATATTTCACTCCACCTACTGCGCCACAAATGCGTCAAACATCACAATATACGTTGACTCACTGACAGCCCAGCTGTATCTGCCGTGGGGAACACCGAAGCCTGCGCCGTGGCCTTTGTTGCCGTCTACGGTTGAATGCCTCCGTTTGTCACCGAGTCTCCGTGATTTTCCTGGTTCCTCGGCAAGGCCCGACCCGACCGATATTTGTGACCACACTACGGCCTTCAATGAGATTAGGACCCGAGACAAATGAGATCACGATATCATTTGGGCGATCTCACGAAGGGGAGGTCCCATTTCTGTTTGTTGATGGGTTCACAACATGCATGGTTGGGGTGTACGGGCTGGATGGGTGCACGACCATGCGGAGAGTTGGGCTTTGTTGAGGGAGCGAGTTCGGAGTGGGCTTTGTCGAGAGGGCGAGTACGGAGGGTGAGCTTTGTCGAGGGAGCGAATGCTGAGGGTGGGTTTTGTTGAAATGGCAAGTATCTGGACAAAGTAAGGGAATGAAGACTGAATGCGAGATGCAGCGAGGGAGAGTCGTAGAGTCAGAGTGAGGAGTAGGAGAGGGCTGTGGACATTAATGTGAAGCGGAGAAGGGCCGTAGACGGGAGGTGAAGTGGGAGATGACAGTGGACTGAGGCGGTGCAGAGGGAGATGGCCCCGGGGCACGGATGATGGAGCAAGGGAGGGCTTCGGTTAGGTTTGGTGGGACGGGAAGGGGTTGCGAATTTTGAGGAAAACACTTATCTTGTAATTTTCTTCTGGTTAGCTGGCGTTTTATTCGCACAACTATTCTTCAATAATTCATCCATGCGGTCAATGCAACAATGCCTGCCACCATTCCCATTCCCATTCCCATTCAAAATCTGAGGGGTTGGCAATTTGGTATGATTTTACTTGCTTCAGACATACATATATAATTTGTATTTGTACCCAATTATATCTTTTTGTTCCACCCCAGCACTGCTGCCCCGATACAAGAAATCACGCAGACAAGAAATCACATTGACAGCACATGTGCGGGTTTTACAGCTAAACGAGCCACGAACAGGGGCGCAGCTAAGTGGGGCCGAGGCTCCGGGCACCCCTTAGCGACCAAAAATACACTCGATCAAACGATACATTTTTGGATTCTTATCACGAAAAACCCTAAATGTTCGGTGCGTGAAGCACGCCGTAAGCTTTCTCTGTTCCTTCAATTTAGTTTGGGTCGGCCCCCGCCCCTAAGGAAAGTCGTGGCTGTGCCACTGGTCACAACTGTGGGCTATTTTTGGTAACAGCAAGATACCCGCTAACAGAGGTGACGATACCGCACCGGCACCACACAGGGTCAATCCATGCATCACATAAGGCTTACACATTGCTGAACTACACGCAGTAACCACTGGTGGAGAATTGCACACATTTTCAGGAGTGCTTTTTCATTGATTACAACAGGCCCTGCAAACTTCCAGAAAGGCTTCTCCAAAATGACTGTATGTTAAGCTCCAGGAGTCCTCGGCAGGTGTCAGAGGTGCACAGACACCCATAAAAGAACACATTTATCCCCCCGTGGCAGTGGCCTACGAGCCACCCGACTAGACTAGACTAGACTCGGATTTGAAAATAGGATATCAATTCATTGCATGCTGGCATGTATCACTATCGTAGGCATGTTTTCATCAGCGGTATTCCTAAGTGTGCTTGTAATTAATCACATACGTATACCGGGTATGATTTCACTTTCTCAGCATGGTTTGTTGCTTCCGTGAATTGCTCAAACTTTACAATAATGCTTGGGGGTGTCGTGTCTAGATATTGGACCACGTCACGTGATGTCCTGGAGTATGGTGCAGCCTACACGAGCTTTTCGGGAGGAAATTTTGTCAAAAAACCGTCTGTTTTGTGATCGCATTGTGCCGTATTATCACGACCAGTACTGTCTCAGACAGTGGGACAAGAAACATGGCCAACAACAGGTGGTACTGCAAATAACCATTCGGAAATGCAAGGAAAACGATAACCATGGCTTGAAAAATCATGATTCTTGGAAGTACCGAACACAAAATTGTATCCGGGAATGGTACGTAAAAACGTAGTTACGATCTAAGCCAGCGAGAACGGATCTTGCTTCAACTTTCTGGGCAGTGGCTGTTTATCACATTATTGACCTTTCTAGTCCTGGATTCTGTGTGTGTGTGTGTTGTGTGTACCTAGCTGTATTTGTCCCTGCACTACGATGCACGGGTGTTGATTTTTTTTAATTGTTGGGGGGGGGGCCACAATACCCACATGAAGGCAATGGGCGCACACAAATGGATTCGGGGGCACACTCCATAGGGTTTCGTGTTAAAAGTTGAAATTATCTGGGGGAGGGGGCAAAGCCAACATTGAGGGAGCACTACTTGCCCATGAAAAATGTTAACAACACCCCTGCTAGTGGACAAGTGGACGGGATTGAACAAGTGGACGGGCTCGAAATCGCGTTCGCTTTCATAGAAAATATGGACGGATCGTTACCGACTGAGAACACCTTTCGTGTTCCCCAGCTCCTGGACCTGCTGAGCCTGCCACATCAGCGCTGTCACCTCCGCCCTGCCTGCTCCCACGTCACACAAGACCGAAGGGGCGCTGTCACACAAGACCGAAGTCACACAAGACCGAAGCTGGACTGTGTGGTCATACAGGGGCGCTGAAGTTGGCCAGGTAGCTCAGGCAGCCACCATCTTCTTCTTCTTCGTCTCATCCAGCTTGGATGTGGACGCTGCCTTCTTCATTTTGCCCCTGCAACACCATCAACAGTGTATGTGTTCGTGCGTGCACACATTTGTCTCGTCCATGCTCCGTGGTCTGCGCCCTGGACTTCGAAGTCATGTGCATGGAAAACTTGAGTTAGCGTACCTGGATGCTCCACTAAGCATTTCCTCAGCACAAATACGCATACAATTTATTATTTAATGCAACGAAGAATGGCTCTTAGATACTCCTGGGTTTTAGACATTGCGTGTAAAGAAAATATATATTTTCTTTACACGCAATGTACGATTTATTACTAACTCACGAAAATGGTTAATATAGCGCCTTATAACATTTCTTTAACATGGCTTCCAGCAAATATATTGTCAGAAGAACAATTCGATGAGAAGAAACGTTTATGCACGAACAAATCGTCTTCAACCTTGCCTCTCCCCAGCATGGAATTTTTGCTTTCGGTTGCGAAACCACACCTCAACTATTCCTTGCGTCCGTATTCTTAATTCTGTACGCACTGTGTCAAAATGGAAACTCGCGTACCCACAGACAGTAGCGTTACCGCAGATTTACTCCATCAGTTTTTTTTTAAATAAAAAAAACAGCCATATGGAGAAAATGGAACATTATCCCCAACATAATATGGGAACATACAGCACAAACAAAATCGCTGGACCTGACCCCAAACAGTCACAGCCAGTTGGAAGATTCAGAAATTCAGCTTCGAGGCGGCCATATTCGGACCCTCCCCCCTCCGGAAGAGGGTCTGAATCTGGCCTCTCCGGAATTCAGAGCCTCTGAATCCCCTCCGGAAGACCCTCCCCCTCCGGAAAAGTATACCAATTTGGATGAGTGGGTGAGACTTAAAAGTGAGATTAAATTGATTTTTTTTCATGCAACGCCATTGGTGTAATGTCAAATTTGACCAAGTTTTGGAACGCATCCCAACTTTTAGCGACGCTCATGCCCCTCGATGTCTGCCGATGGCTCACTATTTACTACACGTTGCTGCGAACACTATTCGATGACGTCATCACTCACTGTGTCGGTTTGGTGTTGCGGTTTGGAGAGGCTCCGCCCCGCCGCCTTGCTGTTAGGTCGTTCTTGATGGCCTGGGACCTTGGTTTCTTGCCGTCGGCACTTCTGGAGCCTGAAGCGTTCCTCTGCTGTATCTTATCTTTGATGTCGCTGAAACGCCCGGTTTTGCCTGATTCAACATGCATAATACGACAGTATCTAAATGATACGACAGGTAGCTGCTACATCAATCGACTGAAAATTAAATTGCCCTCCATGAACTTATTAATTGTGGTTCCCTGCAGAGTCTTTTTTTTGCGAAGGAATGCATAAAACAGTGTCATATATAATGTTCCCGTCATAACTTCAGTACTGGCTTGCCAAAAGCAAGTTCCACATTTAGCCACGCTAGCAGCGGCGGATCCATGAATTTTGATGGAGGGGGACAAAGTCCCTGGAGGAGCGCCTTTGGCTAAAAATCCATTGAACGGGAGAGGGTGCACACGAACCTTCTCGGAAGGGCACCTGTCCCGGCCAGACGGGGCCACTTTTCCATGGGGGGGGGGGACACATGCCCCTGTATCCGCCTGTGGCTAAAAGAGCATCTTACGTTCTCGCTCATATTCTACATTGTCGTTTTCTAGCTGTACGTGCAGACACGTCAGACAACTGTCTTGGCCACATTTACAGCGTGCCCTGTACTCCTCTCACTTTGTTTGGCACCTTACAGACAGGACTGATAGACACTCGACCCACTGCACCAGTTACATGGACTATGATTGGCCACAGGCCGACCTCTGCACGGCCACAGTTCAAGTCTCCCTTCTAAAAGGGCTACCTGGATATAAACAGTCAAGTCCTCCTTCTCAAAGGGTTGCCCAAAGATAAACAGTCAAGTATCTCATCTCAAAGGGCTACCAAGAGGTAAAGTCAAGTCTCCCTTCCCAAAGGGCTTCCCGGAGATAACAGTTCAAGTCTCCCTTCTCAAAAGGCTACCCGGAGATAAACAGTCATGTCTCCCTTCTCAAAGGTCTACCCGGAGATAAACGGGCAAGTCTCTTCTCAAGGGGCTACTCGGAGATAGACAGGCAAGTCTCCCATATCAAAGGGCTACCAGGAGATAAACAGTCAAGTCCCCCTGCTCAAAGGAATACCCGGATATAGATAGTCAAGTCTCCCTTCTCAAAGGGCTATCCGGAGATAAACAGTCAAGTCTCTCTTCTCAAAGGGCTACCCGGATATAAACAGTCAAGTCTCCCTTCGCAAAGGGCTACCCGGATATAAGCAGTCAAGTCTCCTTTCTCAAAGGGCTACCCGGATATACACAGTCAATTCTCCTTTCTCGAAGGGCTATCCGGATATAAACAGTCAAGTCTCCCTGATGGCCCTTTAAAGGGCCATCAGGAGACCAACAGTCAAGTCTCCCTTATCAAAGGACAACCCGGAGGTAAACAGTCGCACATTCCCTCACATTATTGAGGATGGCAGGGGTGGATCCAGGTATTTTCATGGGCGCCATGACCCAGGAATTGAGGGGCGCCACTCCAAAAGTACCTGGAGGGGCGCCCCTTTGGCATGCCCACCTTGTATCCGCCTCTGGAAGATGGCTTACAATCAGACGCCTACCGTGATGGTTTTACGTGGTCAGGATTCACGCCCAACAATTTTTTTTTGGGGGGAGGCAGACTCAAAGTTGTGGGAGGCTCTGGTCGAGAGTTCTGGGTCCCAAGCCCACATACCGTTGCTGCATCGCCGTCCTTGTCGGACCAGCTACCACCGGACCCTCTCCAACCGAAGGCATAATATTAAGCGACTGGTTGATTGGTTATTGGTTTTACGACACGTCGACCGTTGAGTCATGTAGCGTCGCCAATCTCTCACGCCGATTGGTTGCGGGCGAAGAGTAGCGGCAGGTGAGACTCGAACCCACAACCTTTCGATTGTGAGACGAGCATCTTACCCCTAGACCACTCGTCCTCTATTAAGCGACTGGAACCGTTGAGCGGACCCGAGGACCCATGTAAAGACAACAATGCAAGGCAGCGCTCTGCCAACCACTCATTCGGTGCGGCAACAGAAGAGAAAAAACGCATTGCACCCTCACAACGATTATGCGAACTTCCTTCCGGCAGGTTTACAAACATGCCAAGATATACATAATTTTAAGTTTCAGTGTCATTTTTAGATATCGGAAAATGTAGCTATTTAGGCTTCGTTGCGGTGCACCTGCGGATTCCGTCGGTACAGCCAGCTCAGGCATCAACCGCACATCATGTAGGTGTTTGGATCCCTGTTATGGGACACTCTAAGAATGCTAAGCTGTCCCTCACCATTAGCTTTTGTCTCCTGTCGACTTGGCACGTTGTTTGTGACTTCTGCTACCATGCTTTGTGAGATTATTCGCATAAAGCAATGAGGAAGAACCTTGGTCTCTACATGCACTATGCGCCTCATATTTCCACGCAGACTTACTCGGTTCCTTTTGTGATCTGCCTCCTCTCCAATTCCTTGTCCACCGACTTGGGCACCTTTTTGACGTTCGACGGCTTCATCGCGCCATTCTTGATAACCTTGTTCTTATCGTCCTGCGTGCATAGGAAGAGTCGTGCACGCACCAGCACGTGATGATGGTCGGAGAGCCATGGCAATACGTCACCAGAGCACACGGCGGAACACGGCGTCATATCCTGGGGCAGCCCAACACCCTCTCATGTTGGTAGCCTATACGCTGTCCAATCATGGCACTGGCAACACGCTATTCATTTGACAGTATCAGCTGGTTTTCTATTGCACATAATTATCAATGCGAAATGACCACGAATAGAAATAAATAAGGCACGATATATATCGCACGATATTTTCCGTATAACTCTTGACCTCATGCTCATTATAATGGAAAGAGATAAACAGGCCAAAATTAACTGTATATTTCGTATCGCTGTGTATTAACAGCGTGCGTTTGTCAACAGCGACAGTTTGAAGGTGAGAGAAAACAGGTACACAATGACATGGAACGTGAAGCAGCACACACTATGCAAACTAACGACCTCACAGCCAGTGGGATCCGATTAACATGACATGACATGACATGAATACAATTTGCATGATAGGCGCGGGGTACCCATGAATTAACCAGGAACGGAAAATACCTATCACGTCATATTATACCTACTCCACCGCGCGGAATCATCGCCATCGGATAAGGGGAACGCGATATTACTGTGTAGCTATGTGTTGTACTGTGATCAGTAGCATGTGCTCCTAGTTTCTGTACATCGGTGCTTGCTGCTGGGAAAGTAGTGTGGTATGGAACCGGTTGCCACATGGTAATGAGAATATCTGGATGTTTATATGCTAGTGTTGAAGTGTTGGTCTATGATTTCTAATATCCAGTGATCCAACTATGTTTAGCTCGGCAACGTCTTTACATGTGATTAAAATTTATATCTTGAAAGAAACTGAGCTCATGGGTGTCTCAATGTGCCTGTGGTGTTTGCGGTCCCCTAATGGTGTGTTTGGTGTCCTGTTTTTTGCGTCTCTTAGGTGTTCGTGGAACCGCTCCCTGACGCTGCGTTGGTTTCTCCGATCTATGTCACATTCATGTCTGCCTGTTGACATAGCAGGCACGCGATGACATATACATCATTTCTGATGACATTTTCCTTCCGAGCCTGCATGACAAGCGTGACAGGGCCTCTGCCCCCCCCCCCCCCGGACATGGAGAAGGGCACAGGGCAGACCTGGAACGGATGCACCCGGGTGTTCTCCCACACTGCCATGCAACTTTCAAGGGCAAGCCTGAGGATTTTACGACGAAGTTTACTCTTCCGGTTAGCGTACTGTTTATGCTAGGTAAGGAAGTGTAGGTCAGTGCATCATTTTGTTCTAAGTTCACTGATTTCCTACCAGATCTTGCGATTCGTTTTTAAACTGTTTTTGGAATTTAGTGCGTTGAATCAGTGAATCAGTGCGTTGAATCATATGAGGATAGCTATTGTCTAGAAAGAGGTGCTCTTTTTATTCATTTCCCTTTCCAGTCCCGTTCGGTTTCATCCTAGTCGATAAGCCCTAAGCATTTATCAGTACAAAACACCTATTTGTCTGTATTGGGTAAGACCGACAAGTAAGGGAGGATAATATTTGCAGCCATCAGTTTAACCGATAATCATGTGGTGAAATACCCTGTACTGTGCACTGTTAGCAGGGTATCTAAAAACGTATTCCCAGAAGATGATTGATCGGTTCTTTCACAGCTAAGTTTCATAGATGGATGGAAACTGTTAATGCGTTTGAGACACTCGTCCAAAGCCTGCGATTCAAATGTAACCATACCAGTGGTATCGTCGATGTACCCCATGTACATAACCGGCTGTTGGTCCGGAGAGCTCGGAAATAGTGATTATAATACATCCATAAAACGATGGCAACGGATGGCGCCATTCGACTACTATATTGCGATCCCATTAGACTGCTTGAAGAAGTGTTCGCGAAATCGCACGGGGTTATTTTTCAGACCAAAATGATCTGTTCAGACTGACCTACATTTCCTTACCTGTCTTACACAACACGTTAACCAGAACAGCAAACTCCGTCGTAATATCCTCAGGCTTGCTCTTGAGAGTTGCATGGCAGTGTGGAAGTACACTCGGTGACACCCTTACCAGGTCTGCCCTGTGCCCTCCTCCATGACCCGGGGGCAGAGGCACTGTCGCACGTGTCTTGCAGGCTTAGAAGGAAAATGTCATTTAAAAAATGTCATGTATATTATCACGCGCCTACTATGTCAACAGGTAAACATGAATGTGACATACCTTGAAGAGACCAAATGCAGCGTCAAGGAGCGGTTCCACGAACACTTAGGAAATGTGAAAAAAACAAGGCACCAAACACACCAAGACCACAGACACCACAGTCACATGCAGATATCCATAAGCTCAGCTTCTTTCAATATATAAATTGTATGCACATGTAAAGACGTTGGCGGGCCAAAAAAAGTAGAATCACTGGAGATTAGAAATCGTATACCAACACTTAACACCCAAACATCCCCATTGACCCTGTTGCCAGCGGTTCCATACCACACTACATTCCCAGCACCAAGCACCGATGCACAGGCTACTGATCACAGCACAAGACATAGCTACACACTGAGATCCCGTTCGTCGTATCCCATGGCTATGACTCCGCGCAGTGAAATAGGTATAATACAATGTGTTAAGTCTTTTCCGTTTCTTTCTTGTTAATTCATAGAGCTGTCCTGAGTTTACCTGTCATGTAAATTGCATTCATATTACGCCATGCAATGTCAATCGTATTCCATCCGCTGTGAGAACGCTAATTCTCATAGTGCATGTTACGACATATTCCACATTTTGTACTTGATTTTTTATAGCCTTCAAACTGTCACAGCTGACAAAGACACGCTGTCGAAATATACAGTTCATTTTGGATAATTGATCTCTTTCAGTTATAATGAGCATGAGGTCAAGAGTTACACTGACAATATCATTAACAACAGAGTAGTGTTGCATAATCTTCTTTCAGACAATCAGATAGATGTGAAAAAGAAATAGGATGAATAACAATTAACATTAATGTGAATAGATGAAAACAAAACAACCAAGACACAAAACGTGTCAGGTCAATCGCCCTGGTCCAGCTGCCCTGTGTTACCGCAGTGTTCTGGGACTAGCACACCGGTGCTGGGAGACGCACACTCGGGACTCCTGTGGTCGACACCGGTGCTGAGAGGCTCGAGACTCGCGTAGTCGGCATCGGCGCCGAGAGGGTCGGGACTCCTGTGGGCGGCACCGGCGCCGAGAGGCTCGGGACTCGCGTGGTCGGCGCCGGCGCCGAGAGGCTCGGGACTCGCGTGGTCGGAGCCGGCGCCGAGGGGCTCGGGACTCACGTAGCGAGGGTTAGTCCACACGTTGACCTGGCCGGCCCGCTCGGGTGTGTTGGGCAGCGTGCCGGACCGGCTGATGCTCTGCAGCACCATGTCGGCCGAGAAGGAGGGCCGCGCCGGCACGATCGGCGACCGAGAGCACGTGCTGGAACACGGCGCCCACCACAGTCGCGTCACGCTCCGACCGCGGCCACGCGTCGGACCGCGGCTCAGCGGTCATTCTCCGGGGGCCGAGGAACCCGACAAAAAGCAGCTGATGATTAATGATGCTACGACGCCCTGAATGCGAAGTGCAGCAAATATGCGGAGACCATACCACATGAATGAAAAACATCCGGGCAAAATAATCATAACAGGACATATTGCAGATTGAGCGAAGAAAGCTGACAAGGGCTGAAGAAGGCTTCACCAGGGTCGAAAGCCATTGCCATATTTGGTGACGGGAACGCTGAACAAGTGTTCAGAACAAATTCCGCATACAACACGAATTGCTACCTGGGTAGATCTTCATATGGGTATTCAAGGATCTGACCATAGATTGTGGGAATCATTGATACATAATGGTCACAATTACGCACTTATCTGTCTCATAATAATGCCATCAAAAAGCTAAGCATGTGGACATTTGATGCCGTAAATCTTCACAACTCCTCCACAAGTCATCTATCTGCTGCCTTCCATTGCCTTGGGAATGGCCTATACGTCCTAAAGGCCGCCCATGGGCCAAAATAACGCAGAACCCACCTGTTGATCTCCTCGAGTTTTCTCAGCAGCCGCTCGTTCTCCTTGATGACCACGTCCTGGTCACGCATCAGCGCGTCTCTGAGCGTGTGCATGTCCAGGTTCTCGTCCCGCAGCGCTGTGTTGTTGTTCATGTACTCCTGCAGCAGCTCGATGAGCTCCTCTGTCTTGAGCTCCTTCAGCCGCTCCTTATCAACCTCCAGCTTGGCCAACGACGGTCTTCGAGCTGTGGAAGGGAGGAAGGTTAGCTTCCGAGATGTACTGCTTCTTCATCAATGGTCTCCAAGTCGAGGACGGAGGAGCGTTAGCTTTTGAGAGCTAGGAGGCACTGCTTATTGATCAACGGACGCCCAGTTGGGGACGGGGGAGCGTTAGCTTTCGAGAGGCAGATTATTTCCTAACAGCATCCCAACTGGATTTACAGAGGGCTAGCTCATGAGCTGGACACCAGATACAAACCACGTGAGACGGCCTCCGTGAGATGGGAGGCTAACTCCTGCGTTAGGCTAGACTCTGATAACCTCAGAATCGGCGAAGGGAGCCAGATATGTTCCAGCTGCCATACACCTCATGGGCGGCTATCCTGTGCCACGCGCCCATGAGCAGTATAAACAAATCAGCGACATAGTGCTTCGAAAGGCCAGATAAGCATGCTGGTGCATCGCTCACTAGACTTTATTGGCAACCACCAGTGATAGTGCTATCCAGGAGTGGAGCTTCCTATGCTTTTGGTGCGGTCTGGGCCCCACCATCTTTGCCCTGGCCCCACCAGCTTCGTTCTCTCACAACGTGTGACCCTGGGTGATGGGCCCCACCAACGAAATTGGCAGCACTCATTGTCCCTATGCATTAGGTTTCACCAATAATTTTCAAGCCTCTCCACACATGGTACTCTGAGTAGAACTAGTTGTGGTAGATGCAGTAATAATAGCAGTACTGGGTACTGACATGCGAAACGCGCAATGCTAAGCCATTCGAAATGCAGTAACCGTGATACAACACTGGTACTGTGACTATGATACAAAACTGGGACGGCCGATCTCGGGACTGACATAGGACCTCCGACCTGGTGACTCACGTGGCATCTGGCCCGACATTTGGGCTGCCGATGGTGTAACGTCCACCTGGGAACTACCCCAGGTCCGACAACATTGACACTCACGTGGCATCTGGCCCGACATTTGGGGTGCTGATGGTCTAACCTCCACCTGGGAACTACCCCAGGTCCGACAACATTGACACTCACGTGGCAGCTGGCCCGACATTTGGGCTGCTGATGGTGATTACCACCACCTGGGGACTACCCCAGGTCCGACAACATTGACACTCACGTGGTATCTGGTCCGACATTTGGGCTGCTGATGGTGATTACCACCACCTGGGGACTACCCCAGGTCCGACAACATTGACACTCACGTGGCAGCTGGCCCGACATTTGGGCTGCTGATGGTGATTACCACCACCTGGGGACTACCCCAGGTCCGACAACATTGACACTCACGTGGCAGCTGGCCGGTGCCCGGGGTGCCGTTGGTGATCGCCTCCAACTGGCCGTGGGCGCCGATGTTCAGCAGCGCCTTGAGCTGGTCGTTCTCTTGACGCAGTATGTGCACCTCGCGCTTCAGACTGACGATGAGCGACTCCCGCGGGTCCTGCGGTTGGAATCACGTCAAACTGCCACTACTGAACTACGCTGACAGTCGATTTGGCTGAGTAGGGCCTTACAATGATATGTTCAATGGGCACTTCTGGATATGCTATTTCTATACTATATATTTATATTATACCGTATATGATATAATTAATTATGCATTATCCTAATAATATTGTATTACAAAATAGTATGCACGCACTTCATATACTGCCGCCACGTTATTTGGCCCAACGACTATGAGGTTCGTGCGCCAGGTTCGATTTTGAGCGTCCTCCCCCCTCCCACCCCACCACCTTCCAACATTTGTGCAACAAGAACAAGCTAACGTGGCAATGACGAAGTCGGCGGGCCAGCAGCACAGGTGGCAGCACAGGTAGCCGAGCAGTTGCCAGTCAGCGGTCACCATGGCACCAGCTGTACACAGTTCATTAAATGTGGCAGGGCTGCTGTCATGCCGGCTGTATGGCTTTCTCCGAACTTATCGCAGCGTTGACGTCCGTCTTCTACGGCTGCACGGAATTTGGCATGCACTTAACATCGGATTCGGCCCACCATCTAAAATCGCTCCTACGCATCTGTCCAACCCATTCCGTGCCTGCCGCACATATCCTGGGCAGACATTAATGGCCGCCAGCTTTGTATCGCCTCGACCACCGCCACGGTCGGAAAGCGGGCAAGAACTGTGACGTCAGCAAGGCATGGGTACACCCTGGTGCGGCTTGGGCCGACATCGAACACGCTGGCATGATCTATCGCTGGCACTGTGTGTTGCTGTCGGCACGTTTACAAACGTGAGTCCATGAATACCATGAGTCCAGCGATTTATCTTGCAGACAACGAATGAAGGAGTGGACGTTGGTCGGCGTAACATATGCGATGAGTAGTCTGCTGTAAAAATTGCATGTCTCACCATGACGATGATTGGCTTTGTCTTGATGCGCTTGGCCCTCGATGCATATCGCAGCGTACTGAGCGACTCGCTAATGTTACTCCGTGCCGGCGAGGCGCACGCGATCTGAAATTAAGTGAAAACTGTCAGTAGCGTACGTAGGATATGTGTCAGGGGGCAAACGGATTTGGAGGAGATCCAACCTACCATTACTTTTATGAAGTCCCCGGGTTTCGACCAGTAGTTTTTTTTAACAAGGGGTTCATTTTGTGTTATTTAATTAAAATAATTAGTGACAACTTAATTTTCCAGTGGAAGTGGCCAGCCTATCAACATCGTTCTAAGTAGTCGGATGTCAACCTCCTCCGTCCTTTTCAAATGTTCTCTAAATGACCGGTGCGTTTTAAAAACCTCAATGTGTTCATTGCGTTTATGAGCGATTCTTTGGGCTCCGGAGCGATTTTCCGTGCTCGGCGTGATTTTTCGGCGTACCTGCTTAATATTTTTGGACCTCGGGTTGACCATCCCTTTCTCGGTGTGACTTTGTGGGTCCCGGCGCGATTGGTTTGGGCCCCAGCGAGATGTTTTCGGGACCCGACGCACTTTCTCCGAGCCCTGGTGAGATTCTTTGGAACCCAACACCACTCAGAGGAGGAGAGGGGAAATTGCACTTTTTTCCCCCTCCCCTCCTTCGGTACGCCACTACATAGGCTATGTATATAGGAATACAGGGATATATATACATACATACATACATACATACATACATACATACATACATACATATATATATATATATATATATATATATATATATATATATATATATATGTTTATCCGGGTGCGCTGCATTATATGGGGGCTTTGATACGTTTTTTCCATTTTCATCCTCCTCCACTGGAAGTGGCATCGCTGTTAACAAAATGTTTAGACAGGATGTGAAAAACTTTACCCCTGATTTCCAGGAACCGCATAAACAATGTACATTTATAGACTTTGGGGATCGGTGGAGACATCGGGGTCGACGTTTGAGCAGCTCACATATATCAGCCGATGTCTTGAAATTTCAGCAAACTTTATGTTTAGAAAGGAACTATTTTGAAGCGAGCCAACCCCCGACACAACCCAACATTCTAAGCTATAAAACAAAATAGAGCAAATATTTTAAATTTGGTGCGACCTAAACAAATTGAGAGCCAGTGTGTATGTAAACAGTGTGCAGCCAGCATTAGCCAGTGTGTATGTAAACATATATCATGCATAATATTCCGACCAAAACGTAGGCACGAGCTCATTTTATGGACAGGGAGAGAAACAAGTGGGTACAGGTGACGAAAGGGTGGCAATAGCAACACGTACTCAACTATGGTTAGCGTTTTCCAAAGCCAGAGACTGCGGCTTTACGGGTTGACTATGGATGAAGCCAGGCACCTTTACGAAGCAGGTAGGTTTGGGTGAAGCTTACATGGCGGTCTAGTAACTCGTTGAAAAACAACTTAGTAAGCTCCTCTCTCACTGACACTCCCTGTCCAGCTGAAAACCGGACGTGCTATACTTGCTTGGTTAAAACTAAAGGCCGATGCACTGACAAAAATGCGGTGTATGAAATCGTTTGTAAGTTGTGTGGTGCTAGTTATATCGGCGAGAACAAACGGCCGGTGCGACTACGATTCAATGAACATCTCCGTAGTTTTTGCAATAGAACAGCTGATATGCCACTAAGGAGACCATGCCAGATCGTGTCACCCTGATTATGCGGATCGCAACCCTGTTAGCATATAAATTGTACAAAAAGGAACAGGAATCATATCGACAGGCAAATATATGAATCGATCTGTGTTAGGGATAGGAAACCAGCACTGAACAACAATTAGCATCGTGGTTTTTGTTGTATTTGTGATGCTGTGACGATGTAACCTTGCAAATGGCAGTGTTGTGTATCCAAGCCACATGTGTGATGACCACATGTGTCGTGACACACATGCGATGTGATTGATAGGACCACATAACTTCATTAGTTTCGTTTGTCGGATGTCTGGTGCCAGACAAGAGTAAGCACGTGTTGTACCGATTAGAAGGTGAATTTTGCACTTGGTGAGTCTGAAGAAGTACCGTGCACGACAGATTAATCTCTACAAAATATAGTAGTTTTGGAAATATCCTTACAATTCCAAGGAGACGGTCAGATTAAATGTAACAGTGATGTATCATCATGCTCCTTACAGCCGCACTGAGACATATAAAAAGCATGTAGGGTCTTGGATAATAATCATGAGAGAAAAGACAAGAACGCGCCCTTTTGAGTTTACAATATATTAACATTATGCAACTTTTCAGGTTGAGCATCTTCTTCAGCACATGGGACATCAACTTTTTGTTCATACTTATGGTTCGAAGTTGTTTCTTTCGAGATCACAGGTTTGAGAGATATACAGAAAATTGGTAGCCATATCCAGAGATAAGACGAAATATAATATCGTTGTATATTTTGGCGTGCCTGGCACTGACTTTCAGCATAGTGTTGTCTTATTCACCAAGGCCTCGTTCTTTCAAGACATACAATCCCTATCCCTTGTCACGAATGTTCATTTCTGAAGTGCTCCTTGGTGTTTGTTTTCAATTCGTCAATTCTGTTTTACTGGAGTCGAGCGCTCACCATCAGCGTGACACCACTTCCAGCCAAACTATCTGCCAGCAGCTTGGTCAGCTTACTGTCCCGGTAGGGAATGTGACCGCTCTTCTTCTTGGGGTCGCTCAGGTTGGAGATGCACGTGCCTGAAACCGTCCATCGTGTCAGTCACCGGCAAACGTTCTGGAAGGAGTTCAATAAGATTCTGTGAGTTCCACAGCCTTCCGCAGGGAGCTCTTAGCATTTTGCGAGGAGTTGCACAACGGAATGCTCTTCAACAGTAACGGATTTCTTAAAAGCGAGCAAACTACACAAGTACTACAAAGTTAGCAAGTAATAACGTATACGTTAGGTGGCGCATTCAATGGTCAAGCGAAAGTCTGCGGGAGCATGCCCACAAGGTGACCGGTTTTTTTGGTAAATGGTATTTGTCAGAAACTTTCTTCCACTCTAAACACATTGCATTCAGATAATGTTCATTCATTCATTCATTCATTCATTCAGATAATGTTCATTCATTCATTCATTCAGATAATGTTCATTCAGATAAAGTTCATTCCTCCTTAATTTCGTATCCCTCCCAGCTCTATGGAATTCTGTCCCCGAACTGTATTTTTTTTCTCGAAGTTTTGCACCAAATATAATTTGATCCCACCACTTCATCCCTCACCAAGGCACCTGCCTCTGCCCCGTCCGCCTCCCACGAATATTCGTCCACGACACATTTGTGCGTACGACCTACTCTGATCATTTTTCCGCTCTGATCGCCTACCATTTGATCAACCCTAATCGTTTCGCCAATATAGGTGAAGAATACATGCGTCGGTGCCTAATGATTGAATCTGCGATTGTTAACTCTTAGTTCTAATTCCATCACTGACTTCAAATTGTGCGCTCAGAGGTGGGGTCTCAGGAATGCGAGACAACTCATCCCCTACGTGAATTGCGGTCCTTTCAGCATCACTGGCAAACACTACGATGCATTTTGTTCAACGAAAAACCAACGTCAATGTCTGTCACGTAAGCAACGGGCCATTGATCCCGTGGATATTTTCGGAACCCCGTCGAATGGAGTTTCCCGGTCGAGGACTGGGATAGGATGATGTATATATAAAGAGAGAGAGATATATATATATATATATATATATATATATATATATATATATATATATATATATATATATATATATATATATACTCTGGTAAAGGCATACAAAGCATGATGCTGACAGTCCTGAGTGAGCCTCGTGGGTTTGTCTGCCTGATTGCTCGTGTTCTATGCCTGGAGGGTGGAGCGTCGCTGTTCTCCCTCCGGCATTTCCACTAGGTGGGAGGAGGCGCCGATTCTCTTCAGCCGGTCGAGGTCCAGTGGCTGGAGGCGTCTGTGAAGTTAGCAACGGTAACAGCAGCCGGCTCTAGCAGACCGTCCCATCAACAAGCAACTATGCCAACCGAATTGATCTGAGAGGGCAAATTTCTGTAGCTATGCATGACAAGGTATTGAAAAACAAATCACTGATGAATGCATGACTATGTAAATGTACTCCATGACATGAATTTAGTTGCAATCGGTGCTTGTTGCTGCTGCATAGCACGGTTCGAGCAACAGACACCGATTGTAACTAAATTCATGTCATGGAGTAAATTTATGTCATCATGCATTCAACTGTGACTTATTTCTGAATGCCTTTTCAATCATGTAGGTATAGCTACTATCTGACCTATCATACTCGCCTCCACAACATTAATTTGGCATGGTTGCTTGTTGCTGAAGCTGTCTGCTGGAGCCGTCTGCTGTGGCTGTTGCTAACTTCGCGTGCATTGTTTTAAGCTGAAGTTACGGTCACTTCACCCGGGCAACTTGAGCCCAGTGGCGGATTATGCGAAGCCTAGGTGCCCGGCCCACCAGACGAATGCTCAGCATTTCAATCCCTCGGCCTGTCCTTGCGTCTCCCAGATAATTCATAATGTTTTTTTTGCTAGCATGCTTTAGGGCCGTGCAGGCTTCGTCCTTGGGGTCATAATTTGAAAATAAT
The DNA here is from genome assembly GCA_034440615.1 of Ashinkailepas kermadecensis. Classification (NCBI taxonomy): domain Eukaryota; kingdom Metazoa; phylum Arthropoda; class Thecostraca; family Neolepadidae; genus Ashinkailepas; species Ashinkailepas kermadecensis. The sequence goes on along the minus strand of JAOTOM010004039.1, from coordinate 146,829 downwards.
TGCTTCGTATGTTTGGTGCGTGATAAACCAGACAGGCGTTTTCCCTATCTGAACCGGAGCCTTGCCTCGTGGCAATGATATGCCAAGGGTGTGTTAAGTATGACAGACGGTATGCCCACTTTGCGGTATCCAGCTGCACCAATGTCCAATTTGCCCATACTGGGCTAGTTATTGCACAATGCTGCGAAAAGTGTACCTACATTCTCACGAGGAGCGGTCGCCTTGCCCAGGAATCGGCGCACCCATTCTGAAAAGTGGAGTCCTGAATTTGGCATTTTGCGGCTTTCGGTGCCTCAGGGAGTTTGCGAGTTGGATGCGTGGAACTTGCCCGAATGAGGTTTTCCCCCATTGTCCCAATGCTGGCTGACAGACGCGTCGCCAGTACTTAAACCCTGCTCTAGCATTGGCTTGCCTATCTGAGATCGTGGCGACGCGCTTGGTGATGTCTAGCCTGACCGCTAGTGTGAAGTGATCGGGCTTCTTCCAGCCCTGTGCAGTGATCATTGATATTGCACAAACAAGATACTTGTCAGAAGCCAGAAACACATTGCCTAACTCACGGAAGTACACCGGAGGTCAATAAATGCTGAGATTTGTCGCTCACGAAAATCAGGTTAAATATTCCGTACCACAAACGAATGTTGCAAGCAACTAAAATTTGGCCTCCTTTTAAGCAGAAAGGCGTCGGATTTCGTAAAGCTATAGTAGGTCAAGGTCAAGGTGAAGGTCATAGTACTCCTGTGACCTAGCACGACAAAATCAACCTAAACCCTTCTCACCCTGATCCAAAATCCGTGGTATAGCTTTGTCACCGTGCAACACAATTTCCAGCTGACCATGCGTCGAAAAAAAATAGTCGCGTGCGCGGTAACAAATTGTCGCCAACGGCAGCTACTAGGCCACCGAAAAAAATACATACTTCAATTAAGCGCCCTCCTCCCCGTGCCGCGATACTTTCCGTCGCCCCTGTCATGTGGTACATTTGTTTCGTTTTTCACTTCTGCTCAGTGTCTTGGAAACGAAGCACGCGATTTTACTGGTGATAAAAGCCCACTGAATTTATTATTCCTTCATTTCTAATTCTGTCTCGTGCATGCAAGCATGGCTGGTCTTTAGTGCGTTGCTCCCACGATTTAATTTCCTGCTGCAGCTTATGATTTATTAAAGGATACAAAATCGACCAACACCAAACGTGTAGCTAAGTCTGAGTAAGACCCTGAGTAAGACTCTGAGTAAGACCTGAGTAGGACGTAGAGGGCGCTTGATGCGCTGCGCCCATGAGTCCTGTACCTCTGCGTTTTCTTACCTTTACTACGGCCCTCTTAAATTACCGCGCGTATGGATATTCGGCAGGTAATATTAAGTCGACATATCAGGATTTGATGCACCACCAGGGACGAGTTGCATCGTTGGCATACTGGTTTGGCCTCATTTCTAAACAGGCGGCAGTGTGTGGCGTACGTGTGTTCAATTGGTAACCGTGCTAATGCAACCTCCTCCGCTCGTTCGTCGTTGTCGCATTGGCCGTTCGTCCTCCTGGAGGACGACGGCCGATGCCCTATGCGTGGTTTCATTTCCTTGAGTTCGTGGAGGAAAAGTCCGACGACCGACACGGGCAGTGGAGAGCAATCAACGGCAGCACAGCGAAGCCGCACGCACGGCCGACCGACCACCCTGAGCCAATCGCCACGTATTTCTGTTGCAAACACCAGAGTAGAGGTGGCTGTTGAAACCGCTCGCCCGTGCCCAATCCTTTGCACATCTACAATCTAAGCATACGATCGCTCACTGCCAAGATGGATGAAGTAAATTTGCTTCTAACGTCTCAAAGCATGCTGACATTCGTTGCCGGTCAGAGACATTTTTGGCATCGGATGTGCTGACTGACTTTCTGATACTTCCCGTTTGCTAGGTTGGCCGGTGTGACAGATGCCAGTCACGGCGATGACGGTCGACGGTGTGCGGCGGAGGAGTGGCCGTCGCCTATCGAGACTGCCTGACAGTCAAGGCTAACATAAATAACTATGATCGCACAGCAGACGCCCTCGGGCCATCTGTGACGTGCCGCGGGTACACTCTGGTGGCAGGGGCCGTGTACCGGCCGCCCAACGGCGCCACCGCTGGCTTCTGGAACACCCTCCGAGAACAGCTCCTGGAAGCCATTGCTACCTCCTGGAGACACGAACCCGGCCGTGTCCAGGCCCGACTCGCCAAATGCTGAGACATCGACCGAGGCTCGAAGGTATCTGCACCAGCTGGCTGACCCGCACGTGCACCAGCTGGCCAGTGGGCCCACCCACCTGTCACCTGGACCAACAATACTGGCTCATGTCATCACCAACCAGTTAAGCCTACGCAGAACGCTACGCAGATGACACTCAACTTCTTCACTGTTCATATCCAGATGGTGATGGCTTACTCCAACTCAAAATTCGTTTGGAGGAGTCTCTGTCATCGGTGCACAGCTGGTTCAAAAATAACTCTGAACATGAACGCGACAAAAACTGACTTCATACTTCTTGGCACCAAACAGTCCGTGGAAAACATCCACCTTCTTATCTGATTTTTATCGCAGCTCTTTTAAGTCTTCTGATGCAATCAAAATACTGGGCATCACATTAGACAGACCACTGACCTGGGATCAACATGTCTCCGGAGTTGTGCGCCGGTGCCACATCATCCTAATTACCCTGGGCAGATTGCGATGTCACTTTACCACCGAAGTTCTCATCACGTCATCAAGACACATGTTTTCCCACGTCATCTATTGCATAATTGTCTGGGGTGGAGCTACCTCTCAGCAGCTGGATCGGGTTCAAAGTATCGGCAGCTCCACAGCACGAGTGGTGAGCGGCATACGGCGTGGGGACGACATCACGCCCGTCCTCTGACCGCCCGTCCTCGTCCTCTGACATCACTGAACTGGTCACCAATCGGTGAACTTGTAATGGAACGTTACCGCACCAACATGGTATATCGCGCTCTGAACGACGCCAGTGCCTCTGCACACATACGGCCTATGTCAAAACGGCAATCCAATGGAGCTGTGCGAGACACTCGCCTTACACAGTTGTTTTCAACGTGATACTGATACAACGTAGAATGTGTCAATATGGGGTGGTGGTGGTGGGGGGGGGGATGCGCCCCTCGTATCTGTGCGACCAGTAGACCGGGTACGTTGATGCAAACAGTAATAGAAAACTCCGTGAGTTTCATTGAGAGTAAATTATTCTGTTGAACCAGCGGTCACTGATAATCTTACAAACAGAGATGTTGTTTTATACACTTTTGAATGCGCAAGTGCCTCCAGTGTTTGCTTGCCCGTTCGGTACTGAATATGATACGTGACCACAGCCCAAAGAACGTCGCATGGGGCGAGAAGGAATGTAATTAACATGTCACCCGCTACAGAGCATTTTATATTGGACCATCTTAAGGTTATGTTTACACCTGTGTAAAAATATATTAAATATAGAGATATGGCAGCTGAAATGAACATGGTAGTGTAGACAACGTACGAGATAAAATATAGACCTAATTAAGCCGTCTGAAAACACCACCATTAACGGCTGGGGCTTACTAGAATCAAATCTTTACTTTCCAATCACATGCTTTTCAAGGGGAAATAACGTTCGATATGACGCATAAATGTAATACATAGGATACTTCAATAGCACGGGGTACGGCATCGGCCATAACAAAGAACTTCCATGTATATGGACATGAATATATATATATATATATATATATATATATATATATATATATATATATATATATATATATATATATATATATATATGGATGTGGCATTCCACATCATATTGGCTGGAAAGAGGAAATCTTCTAGAAATGCGATAATTATTTGTGTTGGAGGATTTTAAGCGAAGTGGCTTAAATCAGAGGTGTATTGCCATTTTTAGATGGTGGGAAGGGTGGAGGTAAGGATGGAAGTCGGAACGTATCTGCCAATCCCCGCATTGCGAAAATCTTGGAACCATACCACTGCTAACCATAGCAGTTTTCCAGGTTTACACTTCTGTAAATAATACCCCGTAAAACCACAATGGATGATGATGTCACGAGCTCTCCCATTGGCTACATCTTAAATATATCTAGCACATTGATTGAGATCCACTCGTCGCGACCACTACCATTGGATAGATATTAAACATATCTAAACTGTTGTATAATTGCAAATAATACCCACAAAGCCACGCCCACTATTTTGTCATACCCCTTTCGCCTAAACATATTCAAATCCTCTCCCGCACAATATAAAGACTTTACATGCTGTTATATATATAAATTTTTCCAGAGGGAATCCCCACGGTTAGAAATCCTGCGTTAGACTCAGCAGTGGCTGGGACCTTCAGGGAACCGTGTTGGGAAGCCAATACAATTTGGACACTATTCGTGTTGGAGCCTGGTGAGAGAATGCTGAAATTGCTGCACTATTGTATGGAAGGAAGTGGCCCTGATAAATAATAGGTATATATATATATATATATATATATATATATATATATATATATATATATATATATATATATATATATATATATATATATATATATATATATATATATATATATATATATATATATATATATATATATATATATATATATATATATATATATATATATATATAGATATATATATATATATATATATATATATATATATATATATATATATATATATATATATATATATATAGTGTGTGTGTGTGTGTACGTGTATGTATGCATACATGCGCTTGTGTGTACGCGGGCAGTGGCGCTTAAAGCTAGCCGGGCGGCGATGCTAATGTGCAGGCGGGCAGTCGTGTTGATATACAGCCGGGCAGTGGTGTCGCTGACCCCTGGGCCAGGTGTTTGGTCCAGATCAATACACGTCGACATCGCGGCCAGCGCGACCCGACCGGAGCCCCGACTCGTGCCCTATACCCCTCCCCTCGACCCAACCGGAGCCCAGACTCGTGCCCTACACCCCTCCCCTCGACCCGACCTGAGCCGACGACTCGTGCCCTATACCCCTCCCCTCGACCCGACCTGAGCCAACGACTTGTGCCCTACACCCCTCCCCTCGACCCGACCTGAGCCGACGACTCGTGCCCTACACCCCTCCCCTCGACCCGACCGGAGCCGACGACTCGTGCCCTACACCCCTCCCCTCGACCCGACCGGAGCCGACGACTCGTGCCCTACACCCCTCCCCTCGACACAACCGGAGCCGCTGCGTGCCCCATATCCCTCCCGCACGACCTCACCGAGGCCGTTGACCCATGCCCTATATCCCTCCCGCTCGACCTGACCGGAGCCGCTGACCTGTGCCATATACTCCTCCCGCACGACCTGACCGGGGCCACTGACCCGTGCCCTATACACCTCCCGCAAGACCTGACTAAGGCCGCTGACCCTTGCCCTATGCTCCTCCCGCATGGCCTGATCGAGGCCACTGGCCCGTGCCCTATACTCCTCCCGCACGACCTCACCTGGGCCGCTGACCTGTGCCCTATATCCCTCCCGCGCGACCTCACCTGGGCCGCTGACCTGTTCCCTATACCTCTTCCGCACGACCTGATCGAGGCGGCCAACCTGTACTCCAAATTTATATGGACCCGTCTGGAGCCGCCTACTCTGTCCTGTCTGTACCCCTCCCCTCCCCCACTTGCACACACAGGACATTCAATGGACAGCAGACCCGTGTCCGGTGACCTTTAGGTGCATTCATCGAAGTCGATCCATCGGGTGAAGCACAAGGTCGGCCAGTCCCAGCGGCGTCCCTGAAGCGACTGTCCTACATGTGTATGGACCAAGCTGCGTTGCAGCCACGAAGAAGCTTTTCCACTTCATGAGCCCGTGTCTTGCAATCGACAAGGATGGATGAGGCTACGACGCTATTATCACCAGACGCATGCAATAGCTTTCGTGATGTTTGGTTACTCTGGCTGATGCCTTCGTGACCAGGGGTTCAGATCTCTCGTAAGCGCCTCGTCAAACGACAGTGATCTTACTTTGGAACATAATTTTCACGGAATCCATTCTAACGATGCTTTGAAACTCGTTTCAGCCCCAATCTCTGGCGAGTAACTGTGTTTAAGAATTCATGTTTCTCACCGGTCAGACATGACGGTTCGGTCCTGCCATCAGCCTGTGTGAGTTATTGGTAGACTAGTGATAGCCCACACAAGCTGATGACGTCTGAGGTACTACTACCTGAGGAAGTAGCCTGTCATGAATTACTTACGGGCAATGAAGTCAATAGTAGCATTGGTTTTCTGCTATTCAAGACAATATAAATGACGAATTCCGATATTGCCAAGTTAGCAACCATTGATGTTGAGCTTTGGTCATGCAGAGCTCTTATAAGGAAGTCATAGCTGGTTGTGATATCGGTTTTACTAAACACAGAACAAACATGTACCCTGTGATACACCCTTTCCGAAATATGTTCCCCAATTCTAAAATAAGGGCGAAAAGAAGCATTAAAATTTTCATGACCTTCAGTAGAATGGCATACCTATTCGGTAAAACAAGGCATATGTTGCATGTCATGTATTCAATCATCAATCTTCATGTATTTGCTTTTCTAGATCACATCAATTATGGATGTTGACAAACCTTACTACTCATAATTCGATATCTGTAGCTTTATATTTAGATCCCCAGGATGAGACATACAAAGCATGGATGGCCACACACGGGGTTCCAAGGAAAAAAACTGTATCTAAGGCATCAGTTAATCTTGGATCGAAATTTGCACGAAACCGAGAACAAATAACGTCAAGTCAAAAGTGATTTGCCCTTGAATCGTTCATGCCTTAGGCTCGTAAGACTCTGCCTATGTGAGCGGCACTAATTCAGAGTATAAAGCCTGCTTACCTAAAACTACTGCTTTAAACTACTGTACTACTGTACTGCTAAGACTGCTGTTCTGCTTACCTAAAACCATCAGGCTCTTGTTGATATTGTTGGCCTCCTCCAGCGTTTTCCCCTCGCTGTTGGTCTTCTTAGTCGTCTCACTGCCAGCCAGATCGACAAAATTCAGCTTGCCCAGCTTCGATATGTAGACGTCCGAGTCCTCGGAGGCCTGCCGACAGAGAGGCTTAGTCAGCCAGCTCCGACCACATGCGGTCGCCACGCCAGAGTCGGGTCACAGCCACAGTCCCAACAGCCGACAGCGTGGTGGCCAGGTCCAGATGGTTTCACAACAGCTCGCGGAATAACCTCACGCGTAAAGAGCTGCCGCACCTCTCACCGGCGACAAGACGGGACCGCACAATATTCAGCCTGCTGAACGCCGCGGGAGGCATTGCGACGCACGCCGCCGCTATCAGCTGACGCGAGCGGCCAATCCAGTCGTTAGCAGCTGACGGCTCTGTGTACAATGCCGCTGGACAGTGGCTGACGGCCCTGTGTACAATGCCGCTGGACAGTGGCTGACGGCCCTGTGTACAATGCCGCTGGGCAGTGGCTGACGGCCCTGTGTACAATGCCGCTGGGCAGTGGCTGACGGCTCTGTGTACAATGCCGCTGGGCAGTGGCTGACGGCCCTGTAAGTGGCTGACGGCCCTGTGTACAATGCCGCTGGGCAGTGGCTGACGGCCCTGTGTACAATGCTGCTGGGCAGTGGCTGACGGCTCTGTGTACAATGCCGCTGGGCAGTGGCTGACGGCTCTGTGTACAATGCCGCTGGGCAGTGGCTGACGGCCCTGTGTACAATGCTGCTGGGCAGTAGCTGACGGCCCTGTGTACAATGCTGCTGGGCAGTAGCTGACGGCCCTGTGTACAATGCCACGGGACAGTGGCTGACGGCTCTGTGCACAATGCCGGTGAGTAGTAGCTGACGGCTCTGTGCACGATGCCAGTGGGCAGTAGCTGACGGGTCTGTGCACAATGCCGGTGAGTAGTAGCTGACGGCTCTGTGCACGATGCCAGTGGGCAGTGGCTGACGGCCCTGTGCACAATGCCGGTGAGATGCGGCGCAGCAGGGCGAGGGTTACCTTTTGCTCCGAAGTGATGTACACGGTCAGGATGGTGTGGCTGCGACTAGAGAACTCGTTCATGTTGTGACTGGCGACGGCACGATTCCGCAGGCCTGAGGAAGAGTCGGACGTTGTCACCGATCGACGTCAGCGTCAACAAATGTCAGCCAGACATCACCCTGCCACTCTCATTGACATCACGTGCGGCGGTTATGTCAGCCCTGTTGCTGTTGCCATGGCGCCAGCGTAGTCGGCTTCCAAACGTTTGCAAGAACCGCTGCCGAGCCCACGGTTCTGCTAAAATCGTGGTGCGCATGCTATTCTTCACCATTCACCACCGGGAAAGACAGGAATGTATACTAGCGGGGTGAAAAAGAGGAAGCGTGTTTTATCCATGCTTTTAGTGACGCACATCCATGCTTTTAGTGACGTATCACATCTGATGTTACTTCAGCTATTCATGCATGTCTGTGTGTGCGTGTGCGTGTGCATATGTCATTTCCATCTGTAAAAATTGAAGACCTTGGCTAATCCGATATTTTCCCGAACGGCCTCGGGTGTTGCTATTTCATGCCGCGTATCGTCAGCACAGCCATGCCCATGGGTGCAGTACCAGTTTGTAACTGCTACTAATTTATGCAACGTAATGCAAAGTTGAGCTGCGGTGTTGGTGGAAAGAAAATGACTCGACTTCCCGTCATGTGGCTTCAAATTCGTTCCTGAATAGTTGGCCGTGCCGCTACGATACTTACAGTAATCAGTCCCCACTGTTCCCCACCCAGCGTCGTACCGAAGGAGGCATTTGGGGCAGTTCCATTCCCCACCTCCCCCCCCCCCACACCCCACTCCTGAGAGGTTATGGGGCCCCAATAATCGCGCAGGGGTTCGGAAAAATTGCATCGGGACCCCTAAAAGTCTCGCTTGGACCCAAAAAAATCGCACCGGGGCCCCTGAAAATCACATCGAGGGCTTGAAAAATTCGCACAGAGGCCACTGAAAATATCGCTGGGGTCCCAAAGTCGCATCGAGGCCCCTGTAAATGACATTGTGGCCCCTCAAAATCGCTCCGAGTAAAAAAAAACGACGCTAGGGCTCCAAAAAGTCGGACTGGCCCACGAAAATACACGTGGGGCCCCAAAAAGTCTCGCCGGCCCCTTAAAATCACACTGGGAGCCTCAAAAGTTCGCGCCTGGGTCCCTAAAAGTCACGCTGTGGTCAAATAAAAGTCATGAATTAAATCATCTTGAAAATCATGATATCGGCCCAAAAAGGTCCGGCCGGGACCCCTGAAAATCACGCTGAGCCTGGGAGTCCCAAAAAAGTCGCGTCCGCACCCTGAAAACTACGCTAGGGGCTTGACAGGTCGCGCCGGAGCCATGTTTATAGTCTCATTGGGGCCCAAAGCAAATGAACCCGGGGCAACGAAAAACAATCCGGACGTGGAAAATCACTCTGGTGCGCAGCAATCACGCCAAAGGCCCCCAGAACGTGTTGAACACCCCCAAAAAAATGTCGCGGCCGATAAAATTTGCGCTAGGCATCCAAACAAATGTCCACAAATGCCAATCTGGGAGCATAATTACCAAGGAGGTGAGGTGCATCAAAACTCAGCGGATATCCGGATTTATTTACCAACAGAGAAAGTAGGAAGAAGAGAACTAATCATCGAATTTAAATAATCGAATTTTCCCAGCGAATACCCATACGAAGCAATCCATCGCGTCAAATATGGCGCAAGACTGTCATGTGGCAGCAATTAGCAAAACGTAGGAGGCCTAGCAGAAACTGTAGCATCGCACGAAGTGTGGCGAATGCGCAGAATACGCAAGGTGGGTGTACAAGTGCACGAACGTTGGCGTGGTGGCGACCGGGCGTTATGAACTGGAATGCCTGGAATTTAACTTATTGCTAATTGCTAAAATTTAACATTTTAAAGTGATTTGTACAGGTGCAATTTCGACAGTGTGATGTGACTTTTCAATGGATACCAAAATAAAATCGTCGAACAAACTGGGGGAGTTAGCGTTAAATCCGGTCACTTAGAAACGATGGTGGTAGATTGGGCCTCCTTCACAGTACAATTTGGGCACTATTTATTTTCTTGAAAAAGGCCCTGTGAAAAAGTAGTGGTCGAGATACGGGGACTTAAAAAATGGGGTAGGTGGAACCCTCCAAATCCGCCTGCCACAATCCCCCCTCCTTTTCTGACGCAAATTCTATGTACGCCACTGCCCCCACCCCCTCGCACGCCCCACTGTGTTAGATTACTCTTGTACCAATGAACTGATGCACCTGAAAACACTTTAAAGAATTAATCGCAGGGCTGCTACGGGACCATTCTGAGCAGAACGATGAGTCAGCACCTTTGCGGCCTCGACAACTGTCTAGTGGACTGCACAGAAACGAAGCAGCTGTCGTTATAATCTTGCCGTCAACAGCTGACGTCTCACGGTTCGGGCCGGTTGGTGGTGTAACGGTGTGACGGTGTGGCGGTGTGGCGGTGTGGCGGTGTGGCGGTGTGGCGGTGTGACGGTGTGGCGGTGTGGCGGTGTGACGGTGTGGCGGTGTGGCGGTGTGGCGGTATGGCGGTGTGGCGGTGTGGCGGTGTGGCGGTGTGACGGTGTGACAGTGTGGCGGTGTGACAGTGGCGGTGTGGCGGTGTGGCGGTGCGGTCGCTATGACGATGTGGCACGGACTACACGCTGTTCCCCAGTGACACAGAGTAACAGATATCGACTGGCCATCGACCGACCGCAGTCGGCCGGTCAACGCCGCACCGATGGCTCAGCACCGTACACAAACAGTCGACGGCTCAGCACCGCACACATACAGTCGACGGCTCAGCACCGCACACAAACAGTCGACGGCTCAGCACCGCACACATACAGTCGACGGCTCAGCACCGCACACCAACAGTCGACGGCTCAGCACCGCACACATACAGTCGACGGCTCAGCACCGCACACAAACAGTCGACGGCTCAGCACCGCACACATACAGTCGACGGCTCAGCACCGCACACATACAGTCGACGGCTCAGCACCGCACACCAACAGTCGACGGCTCAGCACGCACACATACAGTCGACGGCTCAGCACCACACAATCAGTCGACGGCTCAGCACCGCACACATACAGTCGACGGCTCAGCACCGCACACATACAGTCGACGGCTCAGCACCGCACACATACAGTCGACGGCTCAGCACCGCACACATACAGTCGGTGTGGCGGTGTGGCGGTGTGGCGGTGTGGCGGTTTGGCGGTGTAGCGGTGTGACAGTGTGGCGGTGTGGCGGTCGGCTATGACGATGTGGCACGGACTACACGCTGTTCCCCAGTGACACAGAGTAACAGATATCGACTGGCCATCGACCGACCGCAGTCGGCCGGTCAACGCCGCACCGACGGCTCAGCACCGTACACAAACAGTCGACGGCTTAGCACCGCACACATACAGTCGACGGCTCAGCACCGCACACATACAGTCGACGGCTCAGCACCGCACACCAACAGTCGACGGCTCAGCACCGCACACCAACAGTCGACGGCTCAGCACCGCACACCAACAGTCGACGGCTCAGCACCGCACACGGCTGTTGGCCCGGCACCACACACAAACAGCGGGTCTCGGACGGTCAGCACCACACCCAACAGTCGCACGTCCAATACAGCCGGATCAAACGTGAAGGCCGCGCTGTTGACTTCGCGCTGCCGAGATCCTGCGAAACGGTCGCACGCAGTGGAGCGGAGCATGATCGACAGACCCGCTTAAAAAGAGGAGCGGCACGCACCCAGCCGGCTTTCCATCGGTCCGTCGGGAGTGGGTGGCGCTCACCTTCTTCCAGCACGGCCAGGAGGTCGTCCAGTTCCTCGCACTCGACCGTGAACAGGTTCTCGACGAAGAAGGCGCGCTTCTTCTTGGACCACCGCACCATCAGGCTCCTGGGCCGCTTGCCCGGCTCCGGCTGCACTGGGTTCAGCAGGTCTATCACCTGCAGCAGACCACACCCGGTGACACACAATCAGTCATTGGCCCTTATTTTTTGTTTGTTAATGTTTTTGGTTGGGCTATTATCCACTGACCGATATGCCCCAATCTCACCTAAAACAAATTAGAGGTAAAGCGTAATCACATGGTCCTTCGTGAAATTCGTCCTTCACGTATCGCCGCTACTGTACCGCATTGTACTGCAATGCACTGCGCTGCACTGCTCTGTACCGCACTGAACTGCACTGAACTGCACCGACTGCCTATATTCCTATCTGAACAAGACCACTGTTGGTAGGCGCATGTGTCAGAATCGCACATGTTCTTCTTCCCCATTGTTTCATTTTTACAGGCACTCACCTTTTCGTTGTATATTTCCAGGTAGGACGCCTTCAACAAGAAGTCCTTGTCCTTTTGTTCGTTGATCGTTTGGAACAGGTAGACAAACGAGCGGAACACCAGTCCGTGGTCCTCGGAGAACATGTCGGGCACCTTCCGGAACTGCAACCGCACACACACGTCAGAGCTCATCGGCTCGGTGCGCGGTGACGGTGACCACACACAGGCGCAAGAACATGTTGATATGACATCCTTAACTCGATAAATATGGTGCATTGTGGCTGTGCTAAACGCGCAGTCACATGCACCGCGCTGCATTGTGACTGTGCCAAAAATACAACACATGAATATGAACCACAACCACGACAAATACAAATATCGGTCTGAGGGACTCGCAAAGACTACTCTTATCATTGCAAGTTGCCAACACTGAGTTCGTAAGCGGCTGAGTGAGCAAATCAGTAGGAGAGTCCGTGAATTGGTGAATTAATGAATGAATGAGTGAGTGAGTGAGCGAGAGAATGAGTAAGCAGGAAACAATGCATGCGATTGGTTACGATACAGATATTCCGCATGCTCTACATGCTAAGTACGTAACATCGGTGAACGGCCAATGTCAGCCAGACCTCTTGGTGTGTATGTACTCGGCACAGTGTGCTGGTCGTTGCCGAACTCATTTGAAAACTCGGCTTTCCGAGCAGAACTGTATGCGTAATGCTTAATTTCAGGGCTTGTTGATGCTGCACTGTCAACAGCCGACGTCCAGCAGCTTCCACCACCGCTATTCCATACCAAACACGAACAGCGCACTACTTCTTCTCCACGACGGTGCCTCCAGCTGGAGCGAACACGTGCCGTGCCGTGTATTTAGGTAACAGACAGCGGACGTGATAGCGGTTGACGTTGTAGATGCGTTGGTGACCAGCGCTGCACCCTCAGGGTCAACAGAACACTACCAGTCACCGCTCGCTTCCAACATATGCCACTGTTACTGAGAGGAAATTGTGGTGGTGCACGCTCAGTCCTCACTGTCTGCTAGCAGTGCACTGATAGATCACGGTCTCTATCACTATGTTCACTGTACACGCCCTGACTATGCACGCTGGCGTCTCGAGCCTCGCCCTGACGCGACTGGCCCTGTCGGGGCGAACAGTCGGGAGTGCGTCACGAGTCCGTGGTGCCATGACCATAAACCACGGTCCGCGCTCCGCACATGCGACACACGCACAACACCTCCCCTCCAAGTTCACGGTCAGGTTCCAGACTATATGCCAACGACTACTCCACATTCCCACCTCCCCTCCGAGTCGACGACGACCGACAGGTTGTTGGTGTCGATTCATAACAACCTGCCGCCACAGCTCGGGCTGCAGCACAATGCGTCACAAAATGGACATCGTACCGGCGAGTGCGTGAATGTTACCCGTAAGAGGGAAGGCTGGGGTCGATTTGGAGGCGAGCTGGGCGGTGAGAGCGTCTGCCGCTGCGACGGGGGGCCGGACGGGTCGGTGGCTGTGGGGGCGGTGACCGTCGGTCGGTCAACTCGTCCGCAAAACGAACAGTACGCGGTGGGCGGGTCGGCGCGGCCTGACTGGGCGACGCGGACAGACACGGTGGTGTGCACGCGGACACGAGCGGGCGGAATAGGCGCAGGAAGCGGCGGTTGCGCCGATACATGTGGCCACTGGGGAGCTTCACTGAGAGGTCACGCCGTCGGCCTACACCTACTACAGTGCCTCGCCGGTCCCATAATCCGGTCGAGGGGTCCTGAAGGGACACGTGGGTTCCAACGCGCAGGCTGGGCAGTGGCATGGCCGCTCGATCATAGCGGTCACGGGCCGCCTGCCGGAGCGAGTCGGCGCGGGCGTCATAATCGTCAGCGGCTCGTTGCCACTCAGGTGCGAAGGCACGGTGGTGAATGGGGACCGCTGAGCGCAGAGGACGGCCGTGGATAATTTGAGCCGGTGACCGGTGGTCCGCTCGCGGTGTGGTGCGAAGCCCTAGCAGCCCACGAGCGAACGCATCACAGTCAAGGTCACCTGCTACAGTCACTTTCTGCACCATTCTCTTCACGAGTTTGACGGCCGCCTCAGCGTGGCCAGTGGACTGGGGATAGTGCGGGGTAGACATGCGATGTGTCACGCCCCAGCGCCGTAGGAAGTCTCTGGTGAGATGGGCAGTGTACTGCGGGCGACCATCACTACGTAGCACGCAGGGAACACCGGTGGCGGCGAAGATTTCCCGCAGGTGTCGGATCAGAGCCCGGGCGGTGGCGTCCGAGGCCGTGCAACCGAGAGGCGTCGGTCTGCAGGGCGGTGGGTCGCCGCGGGTCAAAGTACGCGAGCACTGTAGGTGAAACGAGCGTCTTTTTCACTGCCTCGAAGGCCTGAGTGTGAGCCTCGGTCCATACCCATATGTTCTGGGGCCGCAGCAGGTCGCGCAGCGGCTCAGCCGCCAGCGCAGTGTCAGACGAGAAGGCACCCAGTTGGTTCACTAGTCCCATGAAACTGCGCAGATCTGTGAGATTGGCAGGTGTGGGGAACTCAGCGATGGCCTTGACTTTCCGCTGGTCGACTGTGTAGCCGTCGGCGGTCACATCGTAGCCATAATAGCTAACCGACGGCTCGGCAAACACCAGCTTGCCGGGGTGCAGCGTGATGCCGGCTGCGTCACACCGCTCCAAGATTTGGATCACGTGTTGCAGGTGCTCTGCATACTGGCAGTCGTGTACCAGCACGTCGTCAACGATTTTGCACGTACGACTGATGCCGGAGAGGGCTTGGTCACCTCTCCGGTTATGTTCGTCTCCGCTGGTGGAGAGACCCTGAGGCAGTCGTAGCATTCGAAACCGATCCCACGGCGTAATGAAGCAGGTGAGGTCCTGGCCACGAGGGTCTAGTGACACCTGGAAGTAACCCGATCGGGCGTCCAGCTTCGTGAAGTAACGCGCCCCGACACCGATGGTGGAGACCGCCTCCTGCGGTGTGCACACCGGGTGGGCGCCACGCCGAACGTACTTGTTCAAGCGGGTGAGGTCGACAGTCAGGCGCACTGATGATCCATGGCTGCCAGCAGGATCTGTGCGTTTCGCCACTGGGACGATGGGGTGGCACCAGTCGGTGGGATAATCCACGTGAGCGATGACACCCTGCTCCAGGAGCTCATCCAACTGCTGACGGATATCATCCTGCCACGCGAAGGGGATGGGACGAGCTGCTGTGACTGCATGCGGATGAGCGTCGTCCGTCAGCTCGATGCGTGCCGGGCCACCAGCCATTTCACGAAGAGGCGGGGCAGTGCTGAAGACGCGTGGGAATGCTTCTTTGAGTTTCGCTAGGTGAGCCGCTCGTTGCTGCCGGGAAGGCTCCCCAAGAGCCGGGGCCCAGGTCGGGAGCGGCCCACGAACAAAGCAGGCCACTGGGTCATCCGACTTGTGTGCCAGCGTATGGCTCGTGCTGATTTTTGTGAGGACTGAGCATGCACCACCACAGAAATAATGAGGATGAGTGGTTCTGACCAGCAGCTTTTCACTGGAGAGAAGCTAAAGTCGCTGCAATCGCTGCATCATCAGATCAACCCCGCTTTCGGAAGTGCTTCCGTGCGGAATGCGCTCCGCCGCTCATTATTCTGTGACGGTGGCTCACCACGCCGCCACCGCTCATTATTCTGTGACGGTGGCTCACCACGCCGCCACCGCTCATTATTCTGTGACAGTGGCTCACCACGCCGCCACCGCTCATTATTCTGTGACAGTGGCTCACCACGCCGCCACCGCTCATTATTCTGTGACAGTAACTCACCACGCCGCCACCGCTCATTATTCTGTGACGGTGGCTCACCACGCCGCCACCGCTCATTATTCTGTGACAGTGACTCACCACGCCGCCACCGCTCATTATTCTGTGACGGTGGCTCACCACGCCGCCACCGCTCACTATTCTGTGACGGTGGCTCACCACGCCACCGCTCACTATTCTGTGACAGTGGCTCACCACGCCGCCACCGCTCATTATTCTGTGACGGTGGCTCACCACGCCGCCACCGCTCATTATTCTGTGACGGTGGCTCACCACGCCGCCACCGCTCATTATTCTGTGACGGTGGCTCACCACGGTCGCCCGCCGGCCGTGCGGCAATTAGCGAACGACGCTGACGGTGACGTCAGGGGTGCATGGTCCGGCCGTCCAGCGGCGTATCGACCGCAGCCAAAACACAGACGGGTGACGTCACGCGCAACATGCCCGAAGGCGTGTTTGCCGCGTAGCGCAGATGCACCGCCGACTGCACGTGACAGCCGGCAGGTAGCACCCGCGACCGCGGCCAGGCACAGCCACATACACCATGGCCTCAGCCAGTCAGTGTAGCAGAGCTATTTCATGCTTAGTGGGAAATATTTGGCTGCCTATATTTGCTTATTCCTGTGCACCATGGTGGTGGATTTGTGCTTTAGGGCGCGTCGACTGCATTGGTCATTTTGCGCCCATTCCTGTGCACTATGAACTGAGAAACGGAGGATGACCTGGTTACAGGTTATTCTTGAATTACCATGCGACAATTCAACGATATCCCATTTGATAAGCGTATGCTGGGTCACCGATGGCATCGATTTATGTGTTCTGGGTTCACACGGAGCAGGGTGTTGGGCTGAAACAGCGGGATTCATAAGCAGACAAAGAAGGCTGGAATTTTGCGGAATAGAATGTAAAATAAAATATCAAATTGCACTAATAATCTAAGCCCAGCAGTGCGCTCCAAGAGTGCAAACGCGAAAAAAGGAAGATCTGTTTCAGTTCGCCGAGTCGGTACGCTCAGTCCACATTGGCGCTGGTCTGCATACGGTGACATTCACCGTTGTAAGACTGGGCGCTGGGGCGGCACACGCGCTCGCTTTCATTCCCCCAGGCTGTGATGGGCAGCCGGCTACTGGCCAAACAAGACGACCGGTGCTGCAGTAGCACGACGCCTGGCCTGCTGCACACGTCACGAGGTACGCCCGTCAATAGAAGTTGTCCGGTGCGGCGATGTTTTCGCCACGCATTGGCGTTGTTGTCGGCCGCAGTGCCCGCGGCTCCAGCCACGCGCTGGTGACCAGCGGTGGTCGTCACGGCGGGTCCGCCCAGGGGCGGGTCCAGAAACCTGGCTGGAAGATTTCCAAAAATTTTCTCCGATTCTGAGAAAAAAAAACTCGAAAAATTTGAGCAGCTAACATTCGTTGGGTGTGTTTTAGAAAATCTTGATCTAATAAAAATGTTCGCATTTTTCAAAAGGAAAGCCATTTTATTGCAAAAGTTCGGTAAAAATCGGCCTGTCGGGGCGGGGTCATGGCCCCGTCCCCTCCCCCTCCCCTGGGTCCGTCCCTGCATCTGTCCAAACGTCACGGGTCTTGACGGTGTCTGAGCATTCGCCAAGTTTTATGATGGAAGGCTGCTGATATAAATAATGATTGAAAATAGCGTCAACGCATCTATTCAGGAGCATGCGGTCGATGGCTTAATGCAATACACGCGTCCGGCGACCATGTGACGACTTGACATCCTCGTCGCACTCCGCGCCTCCATGGGAAACACGAAACCGCTCCCCAGTTCTCAAGAAGGCTTTGTGGCGTTTCGTGGTACGGCTTCAGCGCGTGCATGCTGACAATGGTTCCATGTTGACCGTTTCTATGGATATCAATCGAGCTAGTGTCGCCCGGCCGCAGCCAATGGCTGAGCAACAATCACGTCATCGTGTCAGGGGTCCTAAGTTTTTGACGAGCTTCTGCAGACACTGCTGTGATCCCATAATTGCACGGCTCCCCCCCCCCCTCCACACACACACAGCCAACGGTTAAAATGACCCAGCTTTGAGCTATCAATGTCCATTCGGCCTTCAGATGGCGAAGTCGCCTGACTATTCCCATGGCAGCAACGTTTGAAATCAACGGGCTGTAGTGGGCTGAAGCTGCACGAGCGAAACACGGCGGAGATTGTCTGCAGCTTGATTTGTTTGCTGCCAACACAGTTCTCCATTGCTGTTTCCTGTCCCATATGCGGATCAATCGTCAGGAGTGACCAGTTTACCGCGGAGGAGCAAACAGGCCAGTGTCGTTCAGGAGTCGGCGTTAGGCGCAGTGGCGTCGCCACGAAATTCTTCCAGGGGGGGGGGCAATGTTGATAGGGGGCCTCCTGCTCCCCGAAAAGGGGCCTCCACTGTGTTAGGGCCTCCTCTTGCTTTTTAGGCTCTTAGTATGGTTCCCGAATGGGAACATGATTTCATATTGATGTTTTGTTTGTTCTTGGCATGGTAAATTTACGCAAAGCGCAATAGCAAGAATCTTTTTTTTTCGCTGAGAACCGAGCCATACCAGGGTATAAATAAGCAAATGTAGATAAATACGTCAGTGCCAAAACAAACCAATATCTTTATGCTTTATCGACGAGAAGAATCTTCCCGCTGGTCTCTAGATTATAGCGAGCTGGTGGGGCTCGTGCTGAGCATATCTTAAAGATATCTCCCATTGATCAACCCACTTCTTTGTTCACCAAGTTTAACTGAATATAGCTAGGTTCATCTCTACTGTTAGTCATTCCCACCAGCTTGATCTCATAAACAAACTTAAACGATAATTTCTCAGTCCCAGGACAACAATTTCGCGAAGGTGACAACGAGAAGTGGATTGAATTGGTTTTCTGATCGTCATCTTAGGGATTTATTACTTTTTTTTCATAACATTTGGTGCTGGCTGCAGGGCACTTGGCACAGAAGCTAAAATACTAAATACTCCGCGAATAAATTAACGGCAAGAACAAGCATTGAACAACCATGCATCAATGGCAATGCAACAATGTAACAATGACAATGCATAAATAATGCAAAACCTTCGAATTCCACGCCGTCACGCCCATGATTATCGCTGTGCTGTACCGTTTTGTAAATTATGTCGTTGAGAAGGTACTGAAGCTGGGAAGCTCTAATCATGCAGGCTGTAATCACAGAAGACAACTTTGTAGGAAGAAAATACATTTTAAAACATCATTCCTCCCATTTAATGTAGGGCATCGGTGTTGTTTTGTATGCTTGTGAGGGGGAATTTACCCCCGCAATGTTGGCTTTGCTCCATGGGCGTAAGTTTCTGAAAATTATTGGAGACCAGTGACGCACCCATATTTGCGTCAAGGGGAGGGGGCAAACGTATTTGGAGGGGTCGAACTACTGAATAAAGTCTTCCGATTTCGACCACTATTTTTTTCAAAGGGGAACTTTTTAAATCAAATAATTAGTGATCAACTGAATTATCCTGTGGAGGGGCCTAATCTACCACTATTGTTTCTGATTCGTCGGATTTCAACCCTAGCTCCCACAACCTGTTCAAATGTATTCTTTCGGTATTCCTTGATAAGTCACCTCGCACTGCTGAAATTACACCTGCACAAATCACTTTAAAATGTAAAATTTTCCAATTTCAGACATTCCAGTTCATGGTGCTGGGTCGCCACGACGCCAACGTTAGTGCACGTGAACACCCATCTTGCGCATTCGGCGCATTCGCCACACTTCGTGCGATGCTACGGATTCTGCTGGGCCTCCTACGCTTTGTTAATTGCTGCCACATGATAGACTTGCGCCATATCTGACGTGATAAAATGCTTCGTATGGGCGTTCGCTGCGAAAATTCGATTAATTAAATTCGATCATTAGTTCCCTTCTTATCATATTTTATTGTGAGGAAATGCGGATACCCGCTGAGCTTTGATGCACCTCATATCTTTGATTAAACATGCTTCCACGTTGGCTACCGAACCGAAGCCCTGCCTGAGTGTACTTCTTTGGACCCGTTTCGTATTTCTTCGTCTACGGATGTGTCTTAAGGCTCCAATTCATTTTTGTTAGAGGCCCAACGCATTTTCGAAACCCGTGCTCGTTTTAGGGTTTGTTGCTTTTTTTTGCGCACCGAATATTCTATTTTTTAGTTGTCCGGGCGCTTTCAAAGATCTCGATGTGTTTACTTAGTGCCCGGTATTTTTGTTCGTTTTGGGATCATGTTGCTTTTTGCGGCCCCAGCCTCTTTTCAGGCCCTTGTGCGGTCATATGGCCCCTGTGTGCCTTGAGAGCTTCCGGTGTTTTTGTTTTTTGTTTTTTTAGTGTTCCCGGTATATAGAGTTATGGCTACAACGCATGTTTTCGGACCCTGCCGCTTTTTACGAGACTGCGCTTTGAAGGGCCCGTCGCATTTTCGGTCCCCGTTGTGCTCTTAGGGTCCCGCTGTGTTTATTTGGGGCTTCTGATGCACATTTGTGGGGCCCCAGTACGATTTTGCGGCTTCGGTGCGTTTTTTCTGGGTGCCAGCGCGACTTATCGCGCCCAGGCGCGTGGTTCCGAGACCCAACGCCAGTTATCTGGGCTCAACGCGATTTTTGTGGATCTCTTCTGAATTTTCTTTAACTTCCGAATCCCGCCCTGATGTTTCGAGTCCCTGGTGCCATGTTTTTGTATCTCACCTAGATTTTCTTCGAGCTCCGGTATGTTTTTCGATGCCGTACGCAATTTGTCAAGGCATCTGATGACATGTTCGGTGCTTCAGAACCATTGTCCTGACCCGGACTTTTTTGCAATCCCTCCTGATTTTGGAGGGCTCCGGCTTTATTTTTCGGATACCGATGGGACTTTGGGGGTCACACGGTGCCTATGTGGGGCCATAGACGCCAATTATTGGCAGCCCCGACGTTAATTTTTTATGCCCAGACCACATTTTTGGTACTACCGTTGGGTCCGAGCGCGAAATTTTTGGTACTACCGAATTCTGGGTCCGAGCGCGAAATTTGGTGGGACCGGTTCGAGTTTGCGGGGCGCGTTGTACTTAGCTGTGACCCCAACGCGATCTTGGCGGTTACTGTTGCAGATTTTCGTGTCTCGGAGCGAGTTTTCTGGGGCCCGACGTATTTACTTTGAGCCCCTACGCGAATTCTGGTGGACCGACGCGAATTTTTGTGGTCCCAGCGCGACTTTGGGGGCCTCGGCTCGATTCTTGGGAGCATATTCCTCTTAGGAGGAGGGGCCATTTGCCCCTTTGATATGTCACTGCGGCCACCGAAGGAGTTCTATTTTTATATAGGTCCTTATGTGATATTTTTGGGTCCTGGTACGATTCTTCGGTCTCCAGGTGCGATTTTTTTCGGTGCCCTGACACGTTTTTTTTCCAGTGCCCAACGGGTTTTGCGGGGACTTTGACCAGATTTGTTTGGGCACAGAGTGACATTCCGGTTAATAATTGATTTTGGGGCAGCAGCAACCTTTGGGGTCCAGGCGCGACTTTTTGGTCCCCCGTGAGATTTTCGAAGGCTGCGACGCGACTTTTTAGTCCAATGTAATCTTTTGTGTCCCGACGTCATTTGCTTGGATCCCTAGCGCGAGTTTTAGCGACCTCGACACTTTGTGGGTGTCCAATACGTTTTGGATGCTTTTGGTGTCATTGTTGGGGCCCAAGAGTGATTATCCATGTCCGGATTGTTTTTCGTTGCCCCGGCTTCATTTGTGTCCAAATGATACTGTTGGGGAACGGTACGACTTATCGTGCCCCTAGCGTGATTTTCATGATCCGGGCGTGAATTTTTGGTACCCATAGGCTCAGAGAGATTTTCAGGGGCCCCGGCCGGATCTTTTTGGGCCCATGTCGTGATTTTCAAGTACTCCGGCACGACTCCTGCAATTTCAGGTGCTTCTAGCAAATTATAGACCTCCTCTCGCGTCTTAGGGGTATCGTCTCATTTCCTGGAGCTTCTTTACCGGTTTTGGACGTCTTCTCGTCCGGCCTACCCTCCTCCATATTCAATGGTCCTCCTCTCCCGTTTTGGAGGACCTCCTCCCACATCCTGGGGCCCCTTTAACATGGCATGGGACTTCCTCTCATGTTCCAGGGGCATCCTCTGCCAAATTAGGGGCCTCCTGCCACGCCTCGTGGGCATCCTTTGTCCTTGCAAAGCTTACCCGTCTGGAGGGGATCTTCAATTTTGGAAACCTCGCCTCCTTCCATACCTGCTACCTACCACTCCAATTTTAAGGGCCTTCTCTCATTTCCTGGTAATTCCTTCCGGTCGTCGGGGCCTCATTCGGCCCTGGAGACCTCCTACTCCATCTCGACGGACTCCTCTCAAGTCCGGCAGGGGCCTCCTTTTTCTTTTGGAGGCTTTCTTTTTCAAATTAGGGGCCTCCTCTCACGTCTTCGGGCCTCCTGTTCCGCGTTTTGATTCTATCTTTTCCCATTTTAAGGTTGGCCCCTTATCTCCTGGTGGACTCCTGTTCTCTCTTAGGTGGCTCCTCTTCCAAATTACACGCAACCTTTCCTATCTCAGTTACTTTGTCATTTCCTGGGGACCTTCTTACCCGTCTTGAAGCCTTCTTTCTAGCCAGGGAGCCATCCCTCTTATCTAATGGCCATTCTCTCCTATTTTAGGGGCTTCCTCGTGCATCATAGGGTCTCTTTCCAATCTTATATCGTCCTCTTCCGAATTAGGTGCTTCCTGACACTTTTCTGGATTATCCTTTTCTATCTTGGTGGAACCTTACCCGTTTCGGGGACTGCTTTACGGCTCCGAAACCTCATCTCATATCCACTGGCTTTCTCTTCCGTCTTAGGGCCTTCTCTCATTTTCTGAGGTCTCCCTTCCCGTATTGGGGCCTCCTTTGTAATCCTGGGGGCCTCCTTTGCAATCCTGAGGGCCTCCTTTGCAATCCTGGGGGCATCCTTTGTAATCCTGGGGGCCTCCTTTGCAAAACCTGGGGGCCTCCTTTGCAATCCTGGGGCCTCCTTTGCAATCCTGGGGGCCTCCTTTACAACCATGTGGGCTTCCTTCGCAATCCTGAGGGCCTCATTTGCAATCCTAGGGGCCTCCTGTGCAAACCAGGGGCCTCCTTTGCAATCCTGGGGCCTCCTTTGCAATCCTGGGGGCCTCCTTTTCAATCCTGGTGGCCTCCTTTGTAATCCTGGGGGCCTCCTATGTAATCCTGGAGGCCTCCTTTGCAATCCTGTGGGCCTCCTTTGCAATCCTGGGGGCCTACTTTGCAATCCTGGGGCCTACTTTGCAATCCTGGGGGCCTCCTTTGCATTCCCGGGGGCCTCCTTTGCAATCCTGGAGTCCTCCTTTGTAATCCTGGTGGCCTCCTTTGTAATCCTTGGGCCTCCTTTGCAATCCTGGGGCCTCCTTTGCAATCCTGGAGTCCTTTGAAATCCTGGTGGTCTCCTTTGTAATCCTGGGAGCCTCTTTTGCAATCCTGGGGCCCCCTTTGCAATCTTGGAGGCCTCCTTTGCAATCCTGGGGGCCTCCTTTGTAATCCTGGAGGCCTCCTTTGCAATCGTGAGGGCCTCCTTTGCAAACCTGGGGGCCTCCTTTGCAATCCTGGGGCCTCCTTTGCAATCCTGGGGGCCTCCTTTGCAATCCTGGGGCCTCCTTTGCAATCCTGGAGTCCTCCCTTTGAAATCCTGGTGGCCTCCTTTACAATTCTGGGAGCCTCTTTTGCAATCCAGGGGCCTCCTTTTCAATCCTGGGGGCCTCCTTTGTAATCCTGGAGGCCTCCTTTGCAATCCTGGGGGCCTCCTTTGCAATCCTGGGGGCCTCCTTTGTAATCCTGGGGGCCTCCGTTGCAATCTTGGGGGCCTCCTTTTCAATCATGGGGGCCTCCTTTGTAATCATGGAGGCCTCCTTTGCAATCCTGTGGGCCTCCTTTGCAATCTTGGAGGCCTCCTTTGCAATCCAGGGGCCTCCTTTGCAATCCTTGAGTCCTCCTTTGCAAACCTGGGGGCCTTCTTTGTAATCCTGGGGGTCCTCCTTTGCAATCCTGGGGGCCTCCTTTTCAATCCTGGGGCCCTCCTTTGTAATCCTGGAGGCCTCCTTTGCAATCCTGGGGTCCTCCTTTGCAATCCTGGGGGCATCCTTTGCATTCCTGGGGGCCTCCGTGCCAATTGTTGGCACTCTCGTGATTTCTGGGTCCTCCTATCCTCTCCTAGGTGACTCCTTCTTCAAATTAGGCGCCTCCTCTCACGTCTTGGAGGCCTCCTCTCGTGTCTCGTCGGCTTCATTGCTCACTTTTTTCCTGTGCATTTCCGGATAGGGGCCTCCTCAAATTTCAGGGGGGCGGCGCCGCCCCTGTTTGATGGCAGGGGGGGCGATTGCCCCCCCCCCCCTCGGTGGCGACGCCCTTGGTTAGGCGTCAGACGCAGTGATATTGTGGAAATCGGGGATCTCCAGTTAAAGGAAGAAATCAGGTAGATTCCGGATGCCATTCAAGAACTTTGGAATATGCGTCCACGACAAGCGGGCCTGGATGCTCACTAGTGTGTGCGCAAAGAATATAGTTACAATTTATGAAACTGTCTCCACAAAATATGATCCGAAGTGCATTTATTAAAGTTAGCTTGCCTTCAGATTTCATTGCCACTTAGACCGATATATTGCACATATTGTTACCTTGCGAATAGTCTTTTGGAAATATATTCTGGTATTCATCCACCATGGGCGGCGGCGCCCGCGGCTCGCCGCCGACCGACCGCCATTGATAATGATAGGCCGGGCGCGGAACCATTCCCTGAACGTCAATGGGCCCCAACGCCAAAGTTACGGGCGGATTTCCGTATTTGAAACGATAGACGAAATGCCTGGCATGATTTCCGCCGCCATTGGAGTTGAGACCGACAGGTTCCCTTGATATTGTTTAAGAACTTAGCGCTCATGGATGTTGGACGGAAAGAATGCGTCTGCAACCATGAATTTCCCCTACACAATCATAGCGTGACAGAGTCGATGTTCCTTTGCATTGATCAAAGCTGGAGGCTTTCTTTTTTGCCGTGACGCCGCTCAGCGGCTCTACGGGTGCTCTGAGCAGCAAATGTCGGCGTTTGATGCGTATCGATCCATGCCAGAACCTCAATGATGCCTGAAAGCTCCATGTCAAAATGTGAAAAATGACAGGGTTAAATATCTATAAAAATGGTCGAGTATAGCATCAGAAGGCAGCTGATTTTATGCCGGTTTATTTCAATCAATTTAAAATTATTCGCTGATGTAGAACACCTGATATACAATTGAAATGAATACAATGTGATATTGAGACACAAATCCTGGAATTACGTGCAAAATGACACCGTTAAAACTTTATGGAATCTAGTCAAGATGATATCAAGATGTAGCACTTTCGATTTCCGTTTAGTTAAGAACATTATAATTGTGAACACAATGCACAGAAGCCGTATGACTCAATTTTACTACAAGAGGCAATTATATTTCACTTTAGGGCAAAGTGACAGGGTGAAATTATTTTCTAATAAAACAAACTACACCTCATAAGAGGGGTTGTTTAAATCTTGCTCCAATTTGACCATTGAAAATTACTTGCACCTCCTGTAGAAACTAGAATATGGCCTTAATCATAACAAGCCCACCCTGGTGGTGTTCCTTCACAAACACACGACCAGAGCGGCGCCACCGATATTATGTCCTCTCATGACGCCTAACCGCATTCCAAACGGCACGCCACTGAACGTCTTGTGAGACTCGACGTCTCGTACACGTCTCGTAAATGTCTTGTATGACTAGACGTCTCGTGCACTTCATGTGCGACTAGACGTCTCGTATACGCCTTCTGCGACTCGACGTCTCGTACACGTCTCATGCGACCAGACGTCTCGTGCGCTTCCTGTGCGTCGAGACGTCTCGTACCCGTCTTGTGCGACTAGCCGTCTCGTACACGTCCTGTGCCACTAGACGTCTCGTAGACGTCTTGTGCGACTAGACGTCTCCTACACGTCCTGTGCCACTAGCCGTCTCGTACACGTCCTGTGCGACTAGACGTCTCGTACACGTCTTGTGCCACTAGACGTCTCGCACACGTCCTGTGCGACTAGACGTCTCGTATACGCCTTCTGCGACTCGACGTCTCGTACACGTCTCATGCGACTAGACGTCTCGTGCGCTTCCTGTGCGTCGAGACGTCTCGTACCCGTCTTGTGCGACTAGCCGTCTCGTACACGTCCTGTGCCACTAGACGTCTTGTAGACGTCTTGTGCGACTAGACGTCTCGTACACGTCCTGTGCCACTAGCCGTCTCGTACACGTCCTGTGCGACTAGACGTCTCGTACACGTCTTGTGCCACTAGACGTCTCGTACACGTCCTGTGCGACTAGACGTCTCGTACACGTCCTGTGCGACTAGACGTCTCGTACACGTCCTGTGCGACTAGACGTCTCGTACACGTCCTGTGCGACTAGACGTCTCGTACACGTCCTGTGCGACTAGACGTCTCGTACACGTCTTGTGCGACTCGATGTCACGTCTTGTGAGACGAGACACCTCTGAACCTGAACCCCGAGAGTACGGTGAAAAAAAAACGCTTAAGCATGGAATATCTAGTTTTAGAACAGCTTGATGGTATTGTGTCTTCCCACGATGCAAAACTATCTTTATCTTTGGATGTTTCTTATCGTGGCACTATGCCAGACGGTTTGCCGAGATAATTACGAGCGAGACATGGTAAGCTTCAATCAACTCTTCAGACTTTATACAGCTTTGAAATGTTCATCGGCACATAATGCCAATAATAATGAAATGTTTATTGGCAAGCTAACCTTGCGTCATTTCAGCACACAATGCAATAGTTGTAGTAATTTGGACATTGAAGTAGAGTGATGTGTGGCAATGAAATAGTGTGCATTTTATAACGGGTTCAATTCAAATTAAATTGCATTCAGTTTGTCTCATCACGGAGGAATTGACAGCAAAAACTTCATGCAAACATTATATGCATCGCTGCAAGTACTACGCAGTCCAGCAATAACATGGATATAATTTCCTCCAGGTGGAAGTGGAAGTGGAAATCGAACGATCGATCCAATGCACAATGATGGAGGAAAAAGTAAATGGTCTAGAACCGTGTCAATGAAAACATTCAATTTTTACAGAATGATGCCACATTGTCCCATGCTCGTGCTGTTTTAGTGGCTATGATGTGCTCTTTGTTGCGAGGTCATAAGGCTTGCAATTCGCGTGGTGGTAAGGCCTGCAGCACAAGTTTTTTTTTCTGGTAGATGGAGGAAGGCTGTCGGACAGCCTTAAGCCTTGACAGCAATACAAAACAGGATCTTGTTGATTCGAAGCAAACTGAGAAGTATTTGTTGCTGAATCTACGAGCACAGTTTGAAACTTTTACCTACATCCGACAGTTGACTTCCCTATCAATTTGAACACACTCCTACCGTAGCACACACCACGTCACCATTCACACGTCTTATATCATAAACAGAAAACACCTAATGCCACCGCACATACGCCTGGTGCTCCCTGAACACATGTTTTGTCGCTATGCGAGTCAGGCTCCAGCGGAAAACATGTAGTGAATCAGTTATGCATGGATGAAGTGGTGCAGAGTGGAAAATGTATGTCAAAGGTAATGCAAAAGTGAAAATTTGAGCGGAATGTGGTGAAGCTAAGAACGTGTGCTGGGTAATTACACCTTTTCGTATCAAAAGGGCACTTTATTTTACAAATAATGAAAGTTTCAATAAAATGCACAACACTTTATGCTGCGAATTAGTGTGAGAAATAACTTTTTAAAGCATACTCTGAAATATATGGTATCACTAGCAAACTTGAAATGGGCGATCTGAGTGAGGCGGCTTTTCGTCTGTGTGTCGCACCCCATTCGAGAAGATTTGGCATGCTGTGGGAGCATCTCTTCCGGGGACAGAACTTCGTGAGGCACGAACAGACACGGCTCGGCTTTCGCCCATTCCCGGACAGCATCAGCTCACACCGATGCTCAACACTTACCTGGCGACGTTGCAAACGTACGGTGGCAGGCCGATGCTCGCGTGCAGGTGCCAAAGGACACCGTCGCCGACACCATGCACGCGGGACGTTCTTCAGGCCGGCGCATCGTTCAGCCGCATTTCAAACAGTGCTTGCTGGCTGCGATTCTCGGGAGCCAACACCGACACAGAGCACGTCGATTTGTGGTGCGTGCGGCAGGACAGATTACCAGGCGACACGACAGATTACCAGGCGCCCTGTTTGCAGAGGCACTTCCGGTGCATGCGAGTGTGCTGCGGCACAGCATGCGGACCACCGCAGTGGTGAGCGTGCAGCGGCCGCAGCGTTCACAACGGCATCAGTCGGAGCGCGGAGAACCTTCAGAACTAGTTCAGTATTAATGTTCGTGAGCTACGTCCACCACGATAGAACACTTGACCAATCCACGAAATGGAAACAAAGCTATGCCTTCATCCGGATGTATTTAACGTGATCAATCCATACTGATATCGCGTTGTGAGCATAGCATGCATAGTTGTCTGGCAGATATAACGAATTAGCGCATTAAACAAACTGAATTGAAGTTCGATAAGGAGACATGCGTTCAATTCCATTAGTTATTTGACCGGTATTTGCTCCCGCCACATTGTACTCAACTTGCACCTTCATTCACAACCTGGTTAACATGCCAGAATTGATAGGCCGAAAATTAACCAGACTGTGTCAACCATTTATATCAAAATCCATAACGCCGAACTCCAAATGTGAACATTTGCGGCTTTGAGACGATAAACAAACATTTTGGTTTGCCATGCTCCTCATGCATTGGTTTCAACACCATAATGCTGCTCTCTCTCTCTCAGAATCGTGACATTTAGACATGAACTTCCGCATCATGATACATCCTGATTATAAAATCATAGCTTTGGGGAATTTTGCGGGCCCGGCATGGATCGGAAAAAACTTGACGGCAAAATCGTGACCGCTAAAACACACAGCAGAACACCCTGATAGTAGTGTAAGGGCGTACAGCCAAGTGACGTCACCACGCGAATGATCAGCCAGCTGGACGGCTTCACTAAGCAGGCTGCGACGCCACAGGTAACTACAAAGCGGGGTAAGCGACAGACCACTGAGTAGGTATGGCATCACACACCTCCGGCTGACCTGACCGCCGCGAACCATGGTAACGTCTGTTGTAAAACTGTCGGGAGGCGATGACAAAACCAAGCGTAAGTCACCTCTCGCAGCGGCACGGCACACACGGAAATAATCCATGTCGAAGTATATCTATTCCAGTACGGCTCCGTCAGGTCGGTAAATAACAAATGCTCAATGCTGCCGAATGATATATACGAATGATATAGATATACAGAATGATAAGCAGAATATACAACATGAATATGCAAGTTTGGCAGCAGAGTATTCTTGCCGCAATTCTAATTGAATACAACGGCCAGCTGTGCGCTTATTATCTTTTTGTTCGTGGTTTCAAATATTCGAATTATTTTTCCTGTTTCTTCCTCGTGTCGATGTATGATGTTTCCAATATTCATGGTAAAAATAGATACCGATGTCCATATTTCATTTCATTACCTTTCAACTGTCAACGTTTCGTCCAACATAAGACATTTTCAAGACTAAGGTCACTGGTCATGTCTTATTATCAATGTAATAAAAAGCATTACTCGTTAATGTTCGGAGAGACGTTTACCATTGCAAGGCTATTTCACCCATCGCAGTCATATATTAAATGGTGAAGTTTAGACCTATGTAGTGTCCCCGACAATAGGGATGTCGGTATCCTCAGTTCGGACCTACGCCTCCCTAGCATATTATCGATAGATCCAGGTCTACTAAACGGCTCCGACGGACATGACCTTGATAGTAATGTTCCTAATAAACAATCCTCCCAAATATTCGTCGAGATAAGGTTCAAAAGCTGTATTTAAAAAAAAATTAAGCCGCTCGAAATGTTATAGTCGTCAATGCTACAGGCACAGTGACCTCTAATCGCTTCTCGTATATCTGACTGAGCGTGGCTTCAGAAATCAACTGATAAGACCTGGTCTCTGACCTTATGGGGTTAGTTGCCAGATGATCCTCTCAGCGGGGGACTACATGCGAACCGATGCATTGACTCGACCCGTCTGGTCAGGCCAGGGGAGCACAATGCAGGCAGTCTGAGCTCTGAGCTAATCAACTGAGCTCTCGAGGGAGCCATAATCAAAGAACTCGACATTCGTGTAGGGGAACCGAATTTTCCATGTGTATCGAGGTATTCACATAAAATTTCACATACCGTCTCGTATCGCATCGCATACCGTGCCGTAACTGTTGGTGGCAACTGAAAACTGTACACATACACACATACACATACACAGCTGTGAAAGTGAGCACACAAGTGTCACCAAACAAAAACGGTGCAAATTCAAATACGTGAACGCAAGACGACTTCCAAAAAGCATCCGCATTCAATGGAGAGGCAAAATTGCGCCATTTCCCGATTGTTCGGTTGATGCTTCACGCCGATTGCAAAATGCACCGCCAGACATGTGAGTTATACCAGCCATATTAGTGGTATCTGGCAACCACACGCGCAGCCAGACGGCGATCGGATAAGTGACGTACCCAGGCGACGACACCCTCCCTGTGTTGGTGCGCGTTGCCCAGGGGCGCATCCAGCATTTCCTCAAAGGGGTCAAACGAGCACAGGGGACCGATTCCGAACATGGCCCGTGCAAGGATGCATGAGCGCAGAAAAAAAGAGTGGGTGGCTCAACCGCATAGTCAGACGTTGAATTGCGGTGGCGCGGGTGGTTTGACTGCGAAAAAGTCCCCGTAAAAATTACAAGCGGCAGCTCTGTTATCGATTTCGTTTTTTTGGAAACATACCATTGGAGATTTTCGCATGTAATTCGTAACATTTAGGCTCCTGGCAAAATACACCACACAGAGGGTGAGGCCAGCGCAACAAAACATTGCTGGGATCGGGTAAGGATGAGGTACTTCGATCATCATGGAGAATGACGTAAATCATAATATTTTCCAGCATATTGGAATGAACTGTGACTAGTCATCTTAATAATCAATGTAATCGCCATTAGTCTCACTTTATTATCCGTCTCCTCAACTGAAATACTTTCCGTAGTCATTTTCATAAGACGCAAAAAAATGAATGAGAATATAAACCAAAGTCCCGTTCTCGAATAGAAGCTTTCAATACCATTTGTGAATATCCCAAATCAATCCCAAATAAAAATAAAGAGCTTCCATTCTCGAGAAGCCATCTGCATCGGTTTAGTTTGACTAAACAGACTGAACATCGACATACGCAATGACCGTGATACTTTCGTCACATACACAAGATGCCCAAGGAACATGTTCATACTTGAATGGACCCTGCCTGAGCGGAAATATTTGGAGAAACTTATTCCATCTTTGGTCAGGAAGAGGAAAAACGGAACATAAATGTATGCTCACCACCGAAGGGCTCCGTACCGCACGTTTTCAACACATCTTCCCATCTAGTGGGTTGTTCTCACATCTCCCTCCAATTCGGGGTTCATTCAGAGCAACCGTGCAAGAGCATAATCCTCTATGATAACGTGAGGTCAGACTGCGGCGAAATGACCTGATGCATGACTGAATCCGTCGTGCAATGGGTTAAAATTCCCTACATTTCCCACGAAAAACAAACAAACAACGTTGGCAAGGCTGTCATGTATCTACTCTACTCGTATTTATCTAATCTATTCGTATTTTCTAACTGAATTGAACATGGCAGACCTGATTACATGATATGTGCAGTTTTCGGGCCAACAGAAATATCGCAAGGGTGAGCATTCATCGCCCATTACAGATACAATTTCATCAAACGGTAATGTTATAGGCTAACGGGAGGCTGCCATTTAAGGACTAAAAATGCATTGGATGGGCTAGCAACAAAAGAGGGCATTTGTCCAATACAGCTTTCTCTCATGTTCAGTTGTTCCTGGGATTCACGTTGACCGGTCTTAAAATTGCATGGCGCCATTCCCAGGGCCGCTCCTCGCTCCTGTGCTGCTACACGGAATGAGCCGCGACACAAACCATGACTGATAGTGACCGCGGCTTTGTCCTGCCATTCCCAGCCACCCCCACCGCCGCCCAACCACCGCCTGTCACCGCCTGGCTACGCGTCTGGTCGCCACACATGCAACGCACTGACGGGTGCCCCGCGTGTGAAGCGTTCTCGGCGGCCGCCGAGCACACACAGCTCGCTCTTCGGTGATGTCACCGGTGACGTCACTCACCAGGTGCGGGGGACCGGTGAGCGTGTGCGTCTTGCCGCTGCCCGTCTGGCCGTAGCAGAAGATGGTGCACGGGTAGCCGGCCACGGCCATCTCCACCATCCGCTTGGAGCCTGGCGCGACACGGTCAGACGTCAGTGGGCCCGCCGGCCCGCCCCTTGATGGCCCGATCGCATCATCAGTCGATACTCGCCGACCGCGATCCTCGGTGCCACTCTCATCGCCACGTTATTTGCAATTGCACGCCTTAGTGCCGGTGCTTACTGGTCATCGCGAGCGTATTTGGACCGTCAATTCACACACGTGACGCGCCCCACAGCACGGGAACATACCCTCCATGCATGCATGCCGACGTGGTATGTCATTACATGCTATGTACCGATATGGTACACATGTGTCAGCGCACCCAAATTTGGTGCGTCATTACACAATAAGGTCCGTTGTTATACGCCAATATCATCTATTCGATTACACACATTTGTGGTCAGTATTGCGTGACAATATGGCCCGTAATTACACGCCAACGTGGCCATTCACTATATGGCAATATGGTCCGTCACTACATGGCAATATGGTCCGTCACTATATGGCAATATGGTCCGTCACTACATGGCAATATGGTCCGTCACTACATGGCAATATGGTCCGTCACTACATGGCAATATGGTCCGTCACTATATGGCAATATGGTCCGTCACTACATGACAATATGGTCCGTCACTACATGGCAATATGGTCCGTCACTATATGGCAATATGGTCCGTCACTACATGGCAATATGGTCCGTCACTATATGGCAATATGGTCCGTCACTACATGGCAATATGGTCCGTCACTATATGGCAATATGGTCCATCATCACATGACAATATGGTCCGTCACTACATGGCAATATGGTCCGTCACTACATGGCAATATGGTCCGTCACTACATGACAATATGGTCCGTCACTACATGGCAATATGGTCCGTCACTATATGGCAATATGGTCCGTCACTACATGGCAATATGGTCCGTCACTATCTGGCAATATGGTCCGTCACTACATGACAATATGGTCCGTCACTATATGGCAATATGGTCCATCATCACATGACAATATGGTCAGTCACGCTTGCGTGTCACGCAAGCATGATCTGTCGATCCACACAGTGCGACCTCACATCAATATCGAGGTCAACATCGAACGGTTGACGCAATAGTGTCAGACAAATCGATGCAGACGATGATGCGATGAGGTGTGAATCTGCCGTGGCATTGTAGCATAGATAGTCTTGTGGAGTAGCATTGTAGCAATACGGGTTCAACACATCACGTCAATGAAACGTACGCCGTTAAAGAAGAGGAAGCAAACTATGATATCGAAGCACAATTACTACAATAGAAGATGAGCATGCATGCCACGACGTTTTGCGTATATGTGTCCAAAGGGACAGACTTGTTGGCATGGAAACTGTCACAAAGTTCGGGATGGGGGAGAGCAAGAGCCATTTTGAGGTCGATTCTCGATTTGTAACGCCCACAGAGCCAATGTGAAACTCATCTAAAGTTGTGGGCTGCCCCTCGGCCTCCCACCCCGGTTCCTGTGCCTTGGACGGAACAATTAATTATCAACGATGGGAATACCAATTCCGATCGGAATCCAGTTGCGGGCAGCGCTTTGGTCGCCGTTAGTTTGTCACGTGCTGCACTGGCGCGCAACACAACCAGAGCGGCCTCGATCTGCGTTGTTCTCCGGGCAGACCCCTGTCTGCATGGGTCGGCCCGGACGGCTGACCAGTTCCTCTCCTGGAGTTACGCTGAGGAACAGAGGTGCAAGTTGGCAGAGTTGGCATGGCAGCCCAGCACCTCCCCAAGACAACGCATAGAGCGCGACGAAGCGAAACAAAATGCCAACAAAACAGCTTGCTTGTGCACTTAGCAGAACATGCAACCACCGCAAACCGAACCTATGCTTCGCCTGAGCATGCATGAGCGATGGTTTCTCAACGCACGGTCAAACGCTCCGGCGGCTGACGCTGCCGGCCGTTGTGACGGGGCAGTGCCACAGGCTGCCTCCGGCCGCTGTGACGGGGCAGCGCCACAGGCTGTGGCGGGGCAGCGCCTCAGGCTACGGCCGGACAGCGACTCAGGCTACGCCCGGGCAGCGCCACAGGCCACGGCCGGGCAGCGCCACAGGCCACGGCCGGGCAGCGCCTCAGGCCACGGCCGGGCAGCGCCTCAGGCCACGGCCGGGCAGCGCCACAGGCCACGGCCGAGCAGCGCCTCAGGCTACGCCCGGACAGCGCCTCAGGCCACGGCCGGACAGCGCCTCAGGCCACGGCCGGGCAGCGCCTCAGGCCACGCCCGGGCAGCGCCACAGGCCACGCCCGAGCAGCGCCTCAGGCCACGGCCGGGCAGCGCCACAGGCCACGCTCGGACAGCGCCTCAGGCCACGGCCGGGCAGCGCCTCAGGCTACGGCCGGGCAGCGCCTCAGGCCACGGCCCGGGCAGCGCCTCAGGCCACGCCCGGGCAGCGCCACGGCTCGAGCAGCGCCTTAGGCCACGGCCGGGCAGCGCCACAGGCCACGCCCGGGCAGCGCCACAGGCCACGGCCGGGCAGCGCCACAGGCCACGCCCGGGCAGCGCCTCAGGCCACAGCCGGGCAGCGCCACAGGCCACGGCCGAGCAGCGCCTCAGGCTACGCCCGGACAGCGCCTCAGGCTGCGGCCGGACAGCGCCTCAGGCCACGGCCGGGCAGCGCCACAGGCCACGGCCGAGCAGCGCCTCAGGCTACGCACGGACAGCGCCTCAGGCTGCGGCCGGACAGCGCCTCAGGCTGCGGCTGGCGCCGCACTGCAGGCGCACGAATGGAAACACCGCACGCCTGCGGCTCGTCACCGCCGCAACCTCCGCCAAGAAATGGGTGACACGAGCGAAATGAGCGCCGATTCCGCCACGGTGTGCCGCCCGATTCCTTTTTTTCACGAGATGT
Source organism: Ashinkailepas kermadecensis (assembly GCA_034440615.1). Lineage (NCBI taxonomy): Eukaryota > Metazoa > Arthropoda > Thecostraca > Neolepadidae > Ashinkailepas > Ashinkailepas kermadecensis. Next base: position 111,468 of record JAOTOM010004039.1, on the reverse strand, counting down.
TCCCGCCTGTGACCGACGTCGACGACAACGCCGACACGATCGCATAGACTGGTCTTGGAATCTTGAACGTGCACGCAGTTTCCGGTGTGCGTGGAGCGGCGAGAGCGAGCTGTGTCGCGTCACGCCGCTGCTCGGCCTGCTTTCGGAGGTGTTCCCGTCACGGCGTCGCATGCATCTGCTGCGGCGGCCGCTCGGCCGCCAACTCGCCGCGGTTAGCTGCGACTGCCGACCTCAGCGGGATCTCAGCAGCTCTTGAGGCGAGCGAGCGAAGGCGTCACTGTCCAGCTGGTCGCCGTCCGTGGCGGTCTGGACTAGCTTCTCGATCGTCTTAATGGTGGCTTTAGCATGACCGTCGGATCGTGGGTAACCCGGTGTAGATATTTGGTGCTTCACTCCCCATCGGGCTAGAAATCTGCGAAGCGTTGATGAGGTGAACTTGGGTCCAGCATCTGAGCGTGGCATCGCACGCACCTCGGTGTCAGTAATCGCCTTGCGTGGCCACACACGAGATGCACCGCAGGTATGTACCTCGGTGTCAGCAAACACCTCGCGTGGCTCGCACGCGAGATGCACTGCAGGCACCTCGGCGTCAGTAAACACCTCGCGTGGCTCGCACGCGAGATGCACTGCAGGCACCTCGGCGTCAGTAAACACCTTGCGTGGCTCACACGCGAGATGCTGAGCTGAGGAGTACCGCGAGCAAAAGCTTACGCACTCCAGCCGGACGTCCGTCAACTACAAGAGGTGCGTCGGCCAGGCGTAGTGGAAGCGGTTCGCATAAGCCGATTGGAACGCGCGACTCGGTGGGGCATCGTCTTGGCGGAGCGGCTCGCTCTGACGGCTGCGGAGCGGCAGTCGACAGCGTGACCAGGCCGACACAGTGTGCTCAACAGCTCCATCGATTCCTGGCCGGTAAGCCGTCCGGCGGGCCCGCAGTTTCGCACGGTCAATGCCTCGGTGGCTGTCGTGAGGCCGACACGGCGTCGCCACCACCGCGGAGACCGCCAGCAACTGCCGACCTCGGTCGGCACACGACCAGGCCATCGTCAGCCGGCAGCGCGCCGCGCACGGCCAAACACGGGCGCCGCGCGGTCTCGATACCTGGCCGATGTTCGAGGAAGCCCGCCGTTAGCACGCTACCACGCTGGCGAGAGACGAGCGTACAGGAGATCTCGACCAGCGGCTGGACGCACCTTCTGCGGCGTCTCGTGGCGCGTGGCGACAGGCGGGATCCATCCCGGCAGCAGGCATGCCGCGCTGCCATGACTTCTGTACGCAATGCCGCACCCTGGGAGCGTAGGTTCGCGTCCTACCGACTGCGCCGTGCTATGTTCTGCACGAGCGCGAAATACAGCCAGAGCGGACTCGACCTGTGTCGTTCTCCCGGCAGAATCACGCTGCTCGCACGGGTCGGCTCGGGTCAGCTGGCCAGTCCCTCATCCGGGGAAACGTTGAGCAGCAGAGGTGCGGCAGCCCAACGACGACATCATGCCACGAACAGCGCGGTGCTGCTCTTCTGCAAACGGCCGGCTGAGGGCCTGCCTCGGATGTGGTAGCGCAGCCCGTTGCTGGAGGTGACAGAAGTACGGCATCTTCTGGACTGATGCAGCCGTCGGAGCCATACAGCCATACAGCCATCAGAGCCATACAGCCGTCAGGGCCATACAGCCGTACAGCAATACATCCATACAGCCATACAGCCATCAGAGCCATACAGCCATCAGAGCCATACAGCCATACAACCATACAGCCATCAGAGCCATACAACCGTCAGAGCCATACAGCCATCCGAGCCATACAGCCATCAGATCCATACAGCCATCAGAGCCATACAGCCATCAGAGCCATACAGCCATACAACCATACAACCATACAGCCATCAGAGCCATACAGCCGTCAGAGCCATACAGCCATCAGAGCCATACAGCCGTCAGAGCCATACAGCCATACAGCCATCAGAGCCATACAGCCATCAGGGCCATACAGCCGTACAGCAATACATCCATACCGCCATACAGCCATACAGACATACAATCATACAGCCATGAGAGCCATAAAGCCATCAGGGCCATTCAGCCATACAGCCGTACATTAATACAGCCATACAGCCATACAGCCATGCAGCCACCCAGCCATGCAGCCATCAGAACCATACAGCCAATCAGAGCCATACAGCCATCAGAGCCATCAGTGCCATCAGATCCATACAGCCATACAGACATCAGAGGACTAATCAGAGTCACTGATACAGCCATCAGAGACCAAAATGCATGATCAAAGAAAGCAAATCCAATACGAGAAACAAGGTCATTTCTAGATTTTCACGACTTGACTTTCCATGGTGTCTTGCTCTGCACTGTGTTATCGATTTTTCACTGGAGCCATGAACTGCGCCAAAGCGGGAACGGGGGACTTGTCCATCCCAAACGTCGTGAAGGGGTTGTCCCAAGCGTCATCGCGCCTATGGACGTTGAATGGAAATCATGAACACACAAACGAGCATATCCCCTTCCTCACCCCATGTCCGTGGCGTCACTGATGACTGAAACCATGTGTGCCGTGCCGGTGGGAACTCCTCATTAATGCTGCATTGCGAGTGCTGCAGCGTGCCTACAGCTAGGACTTGGCATGGGGTTTTCAGGTGTAATTGCGTTTGCAGTCAGTCAATGTGATCTGAAGAGACGCGGTGGAATAACGGAATTTCTGATCGCTTCTGAGGAATCGGAACATATGGCTGAGACATATGAGACATATGAACATTGGACGGAGTTCAATGTTCATAGATACATATATCGCCAGACGGGGGTACAGCTTAAATGAAATTGCTGGGGGGTCCAGCAGTGCTCAAGTTGTTGATTTGAAGATACATCGAGTGGCTCGCCCATAGGGTATAATCTTAAAATGTGTAATTAATGGTGTGGCCTACTGAATATGGAGGGGAGGAGCGAGCTCTTCAAAGACATACGGAGCTCTGCCCATAGGTGTAGGTTTCTGAAAATTATTGGGAGGGCACAATACATGAAGGCAATGGGCAGGCCCAAATGCATTGGGGGCATCCAACATAGGGTTCCATGTTAAAAGTTAAAAATATCGGGGACCAAAGCCAACATGGGGGTGCCCTCCCACGAGCATACAAAACTACACCCCTGGCTCCACGAAGGCCACCAATCACTACGAGAATGCCAATAAGTGGCTGTCATTAAGTAATTTGCAGCACAGGAAACTGGCAAGACGCAATTTGTCCAAAGAAGAGAGTGAAGGGTTTAACACGCCTTCACGTCTGTCTACAACACCGCTTGGCTTGTCTCTATTCCGCCTCATGGGAGACACAGCACCAACACTTTGCCAACTGAGCAGCTGACTACCGGTATGCTATCGCAAAATACACCACAGGGGCTGCCTAGATTTTAGACGCTACTTAAAACAGCCGCAAGCACAATTCTGCAACACTGCCACATTCAGCCCGCAATCCAGCTGAAAGGAGCGACATAACCGCAGTGCTGTTTCTACCATGAGTTGGCGAATCAGGTCACTCATCAGAGTCGTGTAATTTCGGTAAGGTGCGCACGTCATTTCTCCCGACGACATGGAACGTAGCATTCCTGAAGCGTCGGCAATTACCTGGACATTACAGGGGATTGCAAGCAGAACCAAGCAGAGCATGCGCCTAAAAAACAGACAGCAACTACAGGAAGCGGAGAGCAAAAGCGGAGCGGAGCCCAACGGAAGAAAGCTTGACCACACCAAAAGCTGTCGAGGAAAACGACAAAAGCATGTCACACTGATTGACGCACAGGTACGCTGAAAAACAGATACGAACCAGAGTGATCGATAACATCTTCTTGCGTCGCCTCCGGTTCAAACAGAATATTGAATCGGAACTGTTTGGTCTTGTGGTTGGCGGATCCCCGTGGAGCCTCCAGCTGCGAACAGGCACGAGCTGTCAGGGTGCACCCACGTTGGTCAGGCGACACCCGGCCAAGCGGAATACCGGACGTCAACAGCCGACATCATCACCTGTGATCCGGTCGGTACCACTTTGACCACGTTGCACCAGTGCCACTTTGACCACGTTGCACCAGTGCCACTTTGACCACGTTGCACCAGTGCCACTTTGACCACGTTGCACCAGTGCCACTTTGACCACGTTGCACCAGTACCACTTTGACCACGTCGCACCAGTGCCACTTTGACTACGTTGCACCAGTGCCACTTTGACCACGTTGCACCAGTGCCACTTTGACTACGTTGCACCAGTGCCACTTTGACCACGTTGCACCAGTGCCACTTTGACTACGTTGCACCAGTGCCACTTTGACCACGTTGCAGCAGTGCCACTTTGACCACGTTGCAGCAGTGCCACTTTGCCCACGTTGCACCAGTACCACTGTGGTCCGGTCAGTACCACTTTGACCACATTGCACCAGTGCCGCTGTGATTCGGTCAATATCGGTGCACTTTTCTAATGACCCGGCTTTTTCATTCCACTGATTGCGTGTGCATTTCACCATTGCATGCACAGTACATACGGACATTCGCTGTTCCTTATTGCCATACACAAAGGCAAGCAACGCATATTTAGCTCCATGGCCACGCTGACCTGTGCTCACTGTTCGGTCACATACGGCCACGCTGACCTGTGTTCACTGTCCGGTCACATACGGCCACGCTGACCTGTGTTCACTGTCCGGTCACATACGACCACGCTGACCTGTGTTCACTGTCCAGTGACATACGGCCACGCTGACCTGTGCTCACTGTCCAGTGACATACGGCCACGCTGACCTGTGTTCACTGTCCAGTGACATACGGCCACGCTGACCTGTGTTCACTGTCCAGTGACATACGGCCACGCTGACCTGTGTTCACTGTCCGGTCACATACGGCCACGCTGACCTGTGTTCACTGTCCGGTCACATACGGCCACGTTGACCTGTGTTCACTGTCCAGTGACATACGGCCACGCTGACCTGTGTTCACTGTCCAGTGACATACGGTCACGCTGACCTGTGCTCACTGTCCAGTGGCATACGGCCACGCTGGCCTGTGTTCACTGTCCAGTGACATACGGCCACGCTGACCTGTGTTCAGTGTCCAGTGACATACGGCCACGCTGACCTGTGTTCACTGTCCAGTGACATACGGTCACGCTGACCTGTGCTCACTGTCCAGTGACATACGGCCACGCTGGCCTGTGTTCACTGTCCAGTGACATACGGCCACGCTGACCTGTGTTCACTGTCCAGTGACATACGGTCACGCTGACCTGTGTTCACTGTCCAGTGACATACGGCCACGCTGACCTGTGTTCACTGTCCAGTGACATACGGTCACGCTGACCTGTGTTCACCGTCCAGTGACATACGGTCATGCTAACGTGTGTTCACTGTTCATGGATATCACCAGCAGGCCAGGAAAAGTGTTTATGAAATCGCTGAGTTCCGTGTCTTTCCGGATGCCGACTATGACAGCTCACTTCCCTGGTCGATCCAGTTGGCCAACGATATTAACTTTGACAGTGCATCGTCTACCTTTACTCTACAGCATTTGAATATAAGTGTGATGTTTATCGAGCAAGTGGAAAGAAAGCGGATCAATTTTTTTTCATCATCACGTTGCTCATTTCTACGCAATTAGCAATGCACGTTTTTACCACAATATTGAGCGCTGCTTAAGACAGTCTCAAAATGCATGTAATAATAGCTCCATCCGAGCCCATATTTGAACGCGCTGCTGCAATAACCCAAGCTCAGTTAGATTTATATATATTAACGACTTCATTTAGCAGGTGTAATTTGTCATGAGGTCGGTGCGTCTTGTATGCTCGTATGGCCGGTGCGTCTTGTATGCTCGTATGGCCGGTGCGTCTTGTATGCTCGTATGGCCGGTGCGTCTTGTATGCTCGTATGGCCGGTGCGTCTTGTATGCTCGTATGGCCGGTGCGTCTTGTATGCTCGTATGGCCGGTGCGTCTTGTATGCTCGTATGGCCGGTGCGTCTTGTATGCTCATCTACACAATGGTGCATGTCGTACGACACCTGTGGAAATGAAGATAGCGTACCTAAAGCTCACTGAATATAGCGTATCCGATGATGAACTTTCCAAAATGCCTCCTGTGATATACCACGTGGCGATAGTGTGATATTTTGGGTGAATTTGAAACGCGCTGTTTCCATATTCTCCAACAGTGAATGTCTCGATAAACATTCGGCCTTTTTGGGGCCAGTCAGACTTACCATGAGCTGGCCCTGTCCGGGAAACGTGATGACCGGGTCATCACCTCGTTTGACCTCCTGTTCGTTCCGGGGTCGAACTCTGCAAACACATTTTGCACACAGATAGCGCAAGTGCATCGTGTAGGGCATGAGTACACCCTGCAAAGCATAAGTACACAATTTCCAGCACAACTGTACCGCATAAGGTATAATGCCGTCCTCATGGATCGTGAATGTCATCCTCTCCCGCCAGTAAGATGTGCCAGAACGCTTAGTCCAGCAGTCGCTGCTCTTCGCCCTCGGTTACACGGCGTGGGGGATTGGCAACGCTATACGACCAAGCAGTCGACGAGTCGTACTAAAAAACAATAAACAATTAATTGGAACGTTTTGTACTCGTATCTCGATTCATCAATGGAATAAAAATAAATCAAGCATGGACATCGGCATCTAGCTAATGAAACGAATATTCTTGCATACGATAGGTTAAGTTAACATCCACGGAAACTTCCGCAGATACAGTAGCTGGGCACACATAAAATATAACGCTACATTGCCTAAGCCACCGGAGGGAAGATGATCAAAGTCAGATGTAACTACATACACATCCAATTGCCACCCAGGGTAATAGCTTAGTCAGCTTGGTCATTACTGTCACGTGTACAATCGTCTCAATATTTCACGACAAGTAGCATGAAAACCGTGGACTATTTCCTTTTGATACATCTTTCTCTATCGTGAACGGTGGAAGAGGAAATTCGCCCGTATTCTACCAATATAATAGCAGATCTTAGCACCCGCATCGCAGAGTGCCAGAATCTTAAACCTTTTGCAATACTTCTTCTACTGTATTTTGTTCTAACTAGATAGAAATGCGATAAACGACATGACCTAGCTTCGTTCGTGAACTTTATATTTGCTAAGACATGGATGTTTGTTTGTCCATATATTTTGTTGACCTTCCCGATCAAGTTAAATAGGTTAACGTCGGGATGCAGTCAGGCAATGAGCGCCGCCGTAGTTTTCTGACCGTAGCCATAAAATGAATGCGATTTCGCAGTTCAATACCAAGAATATGGAAGCTAACGGCTCAGTCTAACATCATAACAAGTACCAGGGTCAACATCGGCGATCAGGTCAAGCCTAAGGTGAAATACGAGGAAATATGCGATGAATTGCTGGAGCTGTTGCCCCGATTTTGAAATATATTACTTGGAGACAAAATTGTGCCGGTAAGCTTTTCGACAGTCAAGATCTCAGTATGATCTGGTAGGCTGGTGACCTGACCCGATATCTTTTTCTTGCAGCATTGCGTAATTTCCATCCACCATTTGTCCGCACACTTTTCGTGTATTATTGATTGCATATATTTCGCTTTGGCAATATCATCTGCAGTTATATTTTTTTTAGAAATGCTTACAGTCTTGATGTTCGAAAACTCGTATGTATTTTCTTCTTCCTAGAATTCATTGCCAGCTACCTCGCCCCAGAAACATAGAAACACTTCCTTGCAATATACTGCCAAATCACAAGTACCACCATCACTAAACCTGGACGCTGCAGGTGATACCATCTGTCCATCCACCAACCTGACGGCAGCACTGGCATGACCTCCAAGTAGACCTGGACGATGCGTGTGGGATGCCGCTTCTGTCCGCCTGCCCGACGACGACATCGACATTTGCTCGAGCCGGACGACACTGCACATGCGATACCGCCTCTGCCGCCCACCTACCTGACAACACTGACATTGCCTCCAAGTAGACCTGGACCATGTGCATGCGATACCGCCTCTGCCGCCCACCTACCTGACAACACTGACATTGCCTCCAAGTAGACCTGGACCATGTACATGCGATACCGCCTCTGCCGCCCACCTACCTGACGACAACGCTGACATTGCCTCCAAGTAGACCTGGACCATGTACATGCGATACCGCCTCTGCCGCCCACCTACCTGACAACACTGACATTGCCTCCAAGTAGACCTGGACCATGTACATGCGTTACCGCCTCTGCCGCCCACCTACCTGACAACACTGACATTGCCTCCAAGTAGACCTGGACCATGTACATGCGATACCGCCTCTGCCGCCCACCTACCTGACGACGACGCTGACATTGCCTCCAAGTAGACCTGGATGATTTACATGCGTTACCGCCTCTGCCGCCCACCTACCTGACAACACTGACATTGCCTCCAAGTAGACCTGGACCATGTACATGCGATACCGCCTCTGCCGCCCACCTACCTGACGACAACGCTGACATTGCCTCCAAGTAGACCTGGATGATTTACATGCGTTACCGCCTCTGCCGCCCACCTACCTGACAACACTGACATTGCCTCCAAGTAGACCTGGACCATGTACATGCGATACCGCCTCTGCCGCCCACCTACCTGACAACAACGCTGACATTGCCTCCAAGTAGACCTGGATGATTTACATGCGTTACCGCCTCTGCCGCCCACCTACCTGACAACACTGACATTACCTCCAAGTAGACCTGGACGATGTACATGCGATACCGCCTCTGCCGCCCACCTACCTGACGACACTGACATTGCCTCCGAGTAGACCTGGACCATGTACATGCGATACCGCCTCTGCCGCCCACCTACCTGACGACAACGCTGACATTGCCTCCAAGTAGACCTGGACCATGTACATGCGATACCGCCTCTGCCGCCCACCTACCTGACAACACTGACATTGCCTCCAAGTAGACCTGGACCATGTACATGCGTTACCGCCTCTGCCGCCCACCTACCTGACAACACTGACATTACCTCCAAGTAGACCTGGACCATGTACATGCGATACCGCCTCTGCCGCCCACCTACCTGACGACGACGCTGACATTGCCTCCAAGTAGACCTGACCATGTACATGCGATACCGCCTCTGCCGCCCACCTACCTGACAACACTGACATTACCTCCAAGTAGACCTGGACGATGTACATGCGATACCGCCTCTGCCGCCCACCTACCTGACGACAACGCTGACATTGCCTCCAAGTAGACCTGGATGATTTACATGCGTTACCGCCTCTGCCGCCCACCTACCTGACAACACTGACATTGCCTCCAAGTAGACCTGGACCATGTACATGCGATACCGCCTCTGCCGCCCACCTACCTGACGACAACGCTGACATTACCTCCAAGTAGACCTGGATGATTTACATGCGTTACCGCCTCTGCCGCCCACCTACCTGACAACACTGACATTGCCTCCAAGTAGACCTGGACCATGTACATGCGATACCGCCTCTGCCGCCCACCTACCTGACAACAACGCTGACATTGCCTCCAAGTAGACCTGGATGATTTACATGCGTTACCGCCTCTGCCGCCCACCTACCTGACAACACTGACATTACCTCCAAGTAGACCTGGACGATGTACATGCGATACCGCCTCTGCTGCCCACCTACCTGACGACGACGTTGATATTGTCGCAGTCTTCAAATTCGTCCAGCGATCCGATCGAACCATTGATCGACTTGTTGAGCGAGTTCGCACTGCCACGGTTGCTGCAACAGAAACACTTCGATGAGAGGCGCATTGTGGTGGATCGACCAGAAGCTCCTCTATCGAGTTCAATGTTTAATATCGACCAAAGGCCGTCGGTGTGGTCCAAAGACCAGTCATTATTTCGGCATTTGCCAATGAAAACTCAATGTGGCTGGGCTTCGGCTAGCTCTAGAGCTCGGCCGATAGCCTTTCGAATACGACATTGAAGTGACGCACACATGCATATACGGTTGTCAGGGCTTCCGAGTACGACATTGAAGTGACCCACACACGCATACACGGTTATCAGGGCTTCCGAGTACGACATTGAAGTGATCCACACACGCATACACGATTATCAGGGCTTCCGGGTACGGCACTGAAGTGACCCACCCATTCATGCATACACGGTTATCAGGGCTTCCGTGTACGACATTGAAGTGACCCACACACGCATACACGGCTATGAGAGCTTCAGAGGAAACAAAGACTATCTTGGGCAATCCGTACAAATGCAGCACCCATAACTGCAAGTTTTTCTCTCCTGCTCTCTCTCCTTGTCCCTGTCTCCCCCCCCCCCTCTCTCTCCTCTCTCTCTCTCTCTCTCATATTTGCATTTCGACCGATTGCATTGTATTGCACAATGCTAAAATCTTGAAATGCAACCAGGAAATACGGATCTTCCTTAACTATGTACGAAAGATGCAATTCACATGGACTTGGGCTTCGAAACTTAGCAACAATCAAAATAAGCAGGACGAATATTGTCGGTAGAAACCACGAAAATTTGACTTGAACCTTATGAACGAATACTGAGGTTGCTGTCGTAGATTGCTTTGGAACGGGCATGCATAACTTCCAGTCGAAACAGGCTGCCTGTATATGAGGTCAAGAACGGACTTCGGGCCACCCAGGAGTCGAACTTGTATGACTCCAACTCTGAACACAAAGGGTAAAACGTTCTGAAGGAAACATGATGACCGGCGTCCCAATGTCCCAATGTCGGTCTCCCTTGCGTTAGCCCGAGCCAAGAACCCAACACGCGAATCCAGCATCACCGACCTTCCTCGCGAGCCAGGCAGGGTGCTCTCGCCGCTGAAGGTGGCCGACCGTCGCACGCCGTCCTGCGAGGTGGTCCTCCGCACCTCTGCCTTGGCACGGTCGCCGCTCCGACTGCGCGACTCTCTCTCGGTGATGACGCCCATGCTATCGGGCCGGCCGTGCCCGCGCCACCAGCACCGCCATCGCGCGCGCCGCCGCCGACGCACTCGCCGTCGACGCCGTCGCGCCCCGGAATGTCGTCGGGAAACGTCAACACGGCTGGCGCGCATGCGCGCAGGTTAATCAATCAGCGGCCGGCCGGCCGATCGTCGACTTTGGCAGTTGGGTATCACCTGCGGGGCTGAATAAAACAGTGGAGGATCGATACTATCGGGCAAGGGTGAAGCAAAGAGGGATGATGAAATAATTACCATACTTTTTCCCCTTTATGCCAGGTGCCCCTTCAACAATACCCCTATAAACTGGCACCCATGTAAAGCAACCGCTAATCAGCCAATCAGCAAGTGACACGCAATTCCGGATTAATGGTAGCACTCCTTCCACAAACAATTATATGCATTGTCAAAGTGTAGTCGGTATTGATGCGTTGGGGCCTAGCGCCTCACGACCTAGTTGGTAGTTCATGCGAACTCGCTGGACGTCGCTGCCGTGTACGTCTTGTGTAACCGGACAAATGTACGCAAAGCAAATGTACGTGTGGCAAACGTACGTACGCAAATGTACATTAGCGCAGATGTACGTATGCCAATTATACGTAAGAGATACAGGCAGTGGCGTCGCCACGAAATTCTTCCAGGGGGGGCAATGCTGAAAGGGGCCTCCTGCTCCCCGAAAGGGGTCTCCTATTTTTTTTAAGCTCTTGATATGGTTCAAGAATGGGAAACATGATTTCATATTGATGTCTTGTGTGTTCTTGGCATGGTGCATCATTTACGTAAAACGCAATAGCAATAATCTTTTTTTTTTCGCTGAGAACTGAGCCATGCCAAGGTATAAATAAGTAAATGTAGATAAATACCTAAGTGCCAAAACAAATCAATGTCTCAATGCTTTCTAGACCAGAAGAATCTTTCCGGTGGCCTCTAGATTCCAGCGAGCTGGCGGGGCTGGTCTTAAAGATATATCCCATTGATCAACCCACTTCTATGTGCACCAAGTCTAACTGAATATAGCTAGACTCACCACTACTGTTAGTCATTCCCACCAGCTTGATGTCATAAGTAAGCTTACACGATCATTTTTCGGTCCTAGGACGATAATTTCGCGAAGATGATAACGAGAAGTGGATTGAATTGGTTTTCTTATCGCCATCTTAGGGATTTATTTATTTTTATAACATTTGGTGCTGGCTGTAAGGCACCTGGCATACAAGCTAAAATAATAAATCCTCAGCAAATAAATTCACGGCAAGAACAAGCATTGAACGAACGTGCATAAATGACAATGCAACAACGCAACAATGGCAATGCAGAAATATTGCAAAACTTTCAAATTTCACGCCTTCACGCCCATCGTTTTCGCTGTGCTGCACCGTTTTGTAAATGACGGCGTTGAGAAGATATTGAAGCTGGGAAGCTTTAATCATTCAGGCTGTAATCACAGAAGACAAGTTTGTAGGAAGAAAATGCATTTATAAACATCATTCCTCCCAATTTGTATCGGACATCGGTGCTGTTTTGTATGCTTGTGAGAGGAATTTTTCCCCTCAATGTTGGCTTTGCCCCATGTTTCTGAAAATTATTGGGAGACCAGTGGCGTACCCATATTTACGTCAAGGGGGAGGGTCGGAAACGTATTTGGAGGGGTCCACCTACCCTATTAAAAAAGTCCTCGGATTTGGACCACTATTTTGTCAAAGGGGACCATTTTAAATAAAATAATCAGTGATCAACTGAATTGTCATACGGAGGGGCATAATCTACCACTATCGCTTCTGATTCGTCGGATTTCAACCCTAACTCCCCCACCCTGTTAGAATGTTTTATTTTGGTATCCCTTGATAAGTCAGCTCACATTGCTGAAATTACACCTATACTTTACTTTAAAATGTAATATTTCCCGATTTCAGACATTCCAGTTCATAGCGCCCGGTCGCCACGACGCCAACGTTCGTGCACATGCACACCCATCTTGGGCATTCGCCACACTTCGTGCGATGCTACGGTTTCTGCTAGGCCTGCTACATGTTGCTAATTGCTGCCACATGATAGACTTGCGCCATATTTGACGTGATGGAATGCTTCGTATGGACGTTCGCTGCGAAAATTCGATTAATTAAATTCGATCATTAGTTCCCTATTTCCAACATTTTATGGTGGTTAAGAAATGCGGATACCCGCTGAGCTTTGATGCACCTCATATCTTTGATTAAATATGCTCCCAGATTGGCTACCGGACCGAGGCCCTGCCTCAGTGTTCTTTTTTTTACCCGTTTCGTCTTTCTTCGTCTACGGATGTGTCTTAGGGCTTCAATCCATTTTTGTTAGGAGCCCAACACATTTTCGAAACCCTTGCTCGTTTTAGGGTTTGTTGCTTTTTTGTGCACCGATGATTTTTTAGGTGTCGGGGCGCTTTCAAAGATCCAGATGTGTTTATTTAGTGCTCGGTGTTTTGTTCGTTTTGTGACCATGCTGCTTTTTGCGGCCCGAGCGTCTTTTTCAGGCCCTTGTGCAGCCGCATGGTCCCTGTGTGCCTTGAGACTTCAGGTTTATTTTTTTAGAGCTCCTGGTATGTTTATTTAAGGCTGCAACGCATGTTTAAGGCTCTGTCGCTTTTTGCGAGACTGTGCGCTTTGGAGGGCCAGTTGCACTTTCGACCCCCGTTGTGCTCTTAGGGTCCCACTGTGTTGTTTGGGGCTTCTGACGCACATTTGTGGAGCCCGAGTGCAATTTTGGGGCTTCGGTGCGAATTGTCTGGGTCCCAGAGCGACTTATCGCGCCCAGGCGCGTGGTTCCGGGTACCCAACGCTAGTTTCCTGGGCTCAACGAGATTTTTGTGGATCTCTTCTGAATTTTCTTCGAAGTCCGAATCCGGCATGATTTTTCGAGCCCCTTACGCCATGTTTTTGTATCTCACCTCGTTTTTTTTTCGAGCTCCGGTATGTTTTTCTGAACCGTACCCGATTTGTGAAGGCATCTGATGATATGTTTGGTGTTCCAGAGCCATTTTCCTGATCCGGGCAGTTATTTTTTGGAATCCCTCCTTATTTTGGAATGCTCCGGCTTGATTTTTTGTGGGGGCCCTAGAGGCCAATTTTTGGGAGCCCCGACGTGAATGTTTGATGCCCAGACCAAATTTTTGGGACTACCGATGGGAATTGTGGGTTCCGAACGTGATATTTGGGGAACCGGTTCGAGTTTGCGGGAGCGTTGTACTTAGCTGTGACCCCAACGCGATCTCGGCGGTTCCTGTTGCAGATTTTCAGGCCTCGGAGCGAGTTTTCTGGGCCCATCGTATTTATCAGGTCAGTCCCCTGCGCGAATTCTGGTGGACCGACGCGAATTTGTGTGGCCCCAGCGCGACCTTTTGGGGCCCCGGCACGATTCTTGGGAGCTTATCCCTCTTAGGACAGAGGGGAGAGAAGGCCCCTTTGATATGCCACTGCGGCCACCGAAGGTTTTTTTTTTCAGCCGATGGCACCTTTCGGAGTGTAAAAGCCCTCCGGGTAATTCTGTCCTGACCTGTTCTTAATTTGCCGGTGCTGGGATCGATTCGATCGAGTCTCGGTGTGAACTTTTTGGACATCGAGATATATCTGTTTAAAGGGCCTTATGTGATATTTTTGGGTCCCGGTACGATTCTTCGTTCTTCGTTCGATCGTGCGATTTTTTTCTCTCGATGCCCTGACACGTTTTTTTCCGGTGCCCAACGGGTTTTTGGGAACTGACCCGACATTTGAGGCCGTAGAGTGACATTCCGGTTGCGAATTTATTTGTTATGGCAGCTGCAACTTTTGGGGCCTGGCGCGATCTTTTGGGCCCCCGGTGTGATTTTCAAGGGCTGCGACGCGACTTTTTTTTGCCAAATGCAATCTTTTGTGACCCGACGTCATTTGCTTGGATCCCTAGGGCGAGTTTTGGCGACCTCGACACTTTTTGGGCGTCCAACACGTTTTGGAGGCTTTTGGTTGGTTGGTTATTTGGGCTTACGGGCGCATCGACTGCGTTGGTCATACAGCGCCCATTTGGAGGCTTTTGGCGTCATTGTTAGGTCCCCACAGTGATTATCCATGTCCGGATTGTTTTTCGTCGCCCCGGCTTCATTTGTGTCCCAATGAGACTGTTAGGGAACAGAGACTTGTGTCCCAATGAGAACCTGTCGTGCTCCTAGCGTGATTTTCGTGGTCCGAGCGTTACTTTTTGTACCCCCAAGCTCAGCGTGATTTTCAGGGACTCCGGCCGGCTCATTTTGGGACCATGTCGCGATTTTCATGTACCCCGGCACGACTCCTACAATTTATTAGGGGCTTCTTGCAAATTATAGGCCTCCTCTGGCGTCTTAGGGATCTCGTCCAATTTCCTGGAGCCTCTTTACCGGTTTTGGATGTCTTTTCATGTCCTACCCTCCTCCATATTCAATGGCCCCCTCTCCCGTCTTGGAGGGCCTCCTCCTACATCCTGGGGCCCCTTTAACATGGCATGGGCCTCCTCTCATGTTCCGGGGCCATCCTCTGCCAAATTAGGGGCCTCCTGCCACGTCTCGTGGACCTCCTCCTTTGTCCTGACAAAGCCTACCCGTCTTGGGGGCATCTTCAATTTTGGAAACCTCACCTCCTTCCATACCTGCTACCAATCACATCCTAAGGGCCTCCTCTCATTTCCTGGGAACTCCTTCCGGTCTTCGGGGCCTCATTCGGCACTGGAGACCTCCTATTCCGTCTTGAGGGACTCCTCTCGAGTCCGGCAGGGGCCTCCTTTTCTCTTCTAGAGACCTTTTTCAAATTAGGGGCCTCCTCTCACGTCTTGTGGGTCTCCTGTTCTTTTGATTCGATCTTTGCCAATTTTAAGGGTGGCCTCTTATCTCCTGATGGACTCCTCTTCTCTCCCAGGTGCTTCTTCTTTCAAATTATAAGCAACCTTTCCAATCTCAGTTCCCTTGTCATTTCCTGGGGATCTTCTTACCCGTATTGGAGCCTTCTTTCCTCGCCTGGGAGTCATCCCTCTTATCTAATGGCCTTTCTCTCCTATTTTAGGGGCTTCCTCGTTCACCATGGGGTCTCATTTCCAATCTTGTGTCGTCCTCTTCCGAATTGGATGTCTCTTGCCACGTTTCTGGATCATCCTTTTCTATCTTGGTGGAACCTTACCCGTTTTTGGGTCTGTTTTTGCGTCTCCGAAACCTCACTTCATATCCACTGGCTTTCTCTTCCGTCTTAGGGCCTCCTCTCATTTTCTGGGGGCCTCTTTCCAGTATTGGGGCCTCCTTTGCAATCCTTGGGCCCCATTTGCAATCCTTGGGGCCTCCTTTGCAATCATGGGGCCTCCTTTGTAATCATGGGGCCTCCTTTTTAATGGGGGTTTTTTTATCATGGGGGGCTCTCCTTTGCAATCACGGGGCCTTTGCAATCCTGGGGCCTCCTTTGCAATCCTGGGGGCCTCCTTTGCAATCCTTGGGGCCTCCTCAATCATGGGGCCTCCTTTGCAATCATGGGGCCTCCTTTGCAGTCCTGGGGCCTCCTTTGCAATCCTGGGGGCCTCATTTGCAATCCTTTGGGGCCTCCTTTGCAATCATAGGGGTCTCATTTGCAATCATGGGAGCCTCCTTTGCAATCACGGGGCCTCCTTTGCAATCCTGGGGATTCATTTGCAATCATGGGGGCCTCCTTTGCAATCACGGGGCCTCCTTTGCAATCCTGGTGCCTCCTTTGCAATCCTGGGGGCCTCCTTTGCAATCATGGGGCCTCCTTCGCAATCCCGGGGCCTCCTTTGCAATCTTTGGGGCCTCCGTGCCAATTGTCGGCACTCTCTTGATTTCTGGGGCCTCCTATACTCTCCTAGGTGACTCCTTTTTTTAAATTAGGGCCTCCTCTAACGTTTTGGAGGCCTCATCAGCTGTGTTTGGAGCCTCATTATCCTCTTAGCAGGGTGCTTTTGTGTCATTGTCCCTCCCACCCAAAGTGTCACATCAAACACCACAACACAGGAGCAGGGCCTGGCTCAGGGAAGCGTGCTCTCACCGAGCCTCTTCATCATCATGATCAACGACATATTTGCTGACCACACTGACACTTCACTTCAGTACTCACTTTTCGCGGACGACATAGCCATTTGGACAACATCACAATGCTTCCTTAAAGCGGAAAAAACCATTCAAGCAGGATTAGACCACATTGCAAAGTGGTGCAAAACTTGGGGCTTAACCCTGTCCGCAGAAAAATCGGCCACCGTCACATATAGTCGTCTCCGCCCAACACCCAAAACTCTACTTAAAATCGATGGCAAGGCCATCGAACAGGTGAAATGTTTCAAGTTCTTAGGAGTACATCTAGACGAAAAACTCAGTTTCAACATCCACATCACCACCATCTCAAAGCGATGTGCGAAGCGCGTCAACATACTCCGAGCACTTGCAGGCACAGACTGGGGCGGAGACAGGAAAACACTACTACGACTGTACACATCAATCATACGACCCATCCTAGAATACAACAGATCATTTTTGCCACCATTTCAGAAAGCCAGAGCCGAAAATTAGAAATCATCCAAAACAGCTGCATCAGAGCAGCCACAGGTGCCCTTCGCACCACACCGATAGCCAGTGTACTAGTGGACTCAAACACGCCCCCACTCCACGACCGGAGGACACAACAGCTGTGCCGCTACCACATCAAAGTCAAGTCCATCAAAATCATCCAGCACAGCGTTGCTTTAAGCCTGATAGATACGACAAGAGCCGATTTCCGCGCAAGCTTCCACCATATAGCATTCAAATTTCCACGGCTCTCTCAGATCTAAACTTCGCAATGCCATCCACTGCAACTCGAACGCCCACTAGGCCATTTTGGACTTTCAGTCAACCAAAGGTCGAGTACTTGATCTCGGAAAAGAAATCCATTATCACATCGGCGGAAATTCTTGGCCTCTTCCACAAGTTCGCCGATGACAACAAACACAAATCACTGGTATTCACGGATGGGTCGAAACACGAGGCAAAGGTAGGCATCGGCATCACTGGACTAGGTCTCAGACTTTCAAAGCGTCTACCGGATAACTTCTCCATCTACTCCGCTGAAGCAGTGGCCATTTTGGCCGCCATCACCACTCTCATGAGACGTAAAGCTAGAAACGTAGTAATTTGCTCAGACTCCAAATCTGTCCTCCAGTCAAGGGCGTCGCCACCGGGGGCAGGGGGGCAGTCGCCCCCCTGCCGTGAAACTGGGGGCGGCGCCCCCTGAAATTTGAGGAGGCCCCTATCCGCAAATGCACAGCAAAAAAGGTGAGCAAGGAGGCCGACGGGACAGAATATCATGCTGTCAATGAGGCCTCAAGACTGACGAGGCCACCAGGAAATATCATCAGGTCTCTATAAGAGACGTAGAACAGAGATTGGGAGGAGGCCCCCAGGACGAAAAGGAGGCCCCGGGGACGAAAAGGAGGCCCCCAGGACGAAAAGGGAGGCCCCCAGGACGAAAAGGAGGCCCCAAGACGTAGAACAGAGATTGGGAGGAGGCCCCCAGGACGAAAAGGAGACCCCATGACGAAAAGGATGCACCCAAGGACGAAAAGGAGGCCCCAAGACGTAGAACAGAGATTGGAAGGAGGCCCCCAGGACGAAAAGGAGGCCCCAAGACGTAGAACAGAGATTGGGAGGAGGCCCCCATGACGAAAAGGAGGCCTCAAGACGTAGAACAGAGATTGGGAGGAGGCCCCCCAGGACGAAAAGGAGGCCCCCCGGGACAAAAAGGAGGCCCCCTGGACGAAAAGGAGGCTCCAAGACGTAGAACAGAGATTGGGAGGAGGCCCCCAGGACGAAAAGGAGGCCCCCAGGACGAAAAGGAGACCCCATGACGAAAAGGATGCACCCAAGGACGAAAAGGAGGGCCCAAGACGTAGAACAGAGATTGGAAGGAGGCCCCCAGGACGAAAAGGAGGCCCCCAGGACGAAAAGGAGGCCCCAGGACGAAAAGGAGGCACCAAGACGTAGAACAGAGATTGGGAGGAGGCCCCCAGGACGAAAAGGAGACCCCAGGACGAAAAGGATGCACCCAAGGACGAAAAGGAGGCCCCAAGACGTAGAACAGAGATTGGGAGAAGGCCCCCATGACGAAAAGGAGGCCCCATGACGAAAAGGAGGCCCCCATGACGAAAAGGAGGCCTCAGGACGTAGAACAGAGATTGGGAGGAGGCCCCCAGGACGAAAAGGAGGCCCCCGGGACGAAAAGGAGGCCCCCAGGACGAAAAGGAGGCCCCAAGACGTAGAACAGATATTGGGAGGAGACCCCCATGACGAAAAGGAGGCCTCAAGACGTAGAACAGAGATTGGGAGGAGGCCCCCAGGACGAAAGGAGGCCCCCGAGACGAAAAGGAGGTCCCCAGGACGAAAAGGAGGCCCCCAGACGTAGAACAGAGATTGGGAGGAGGCCCCCAGGACGAAAAGGAGGCCTCCAGGACGAAAAGGAGACCCCATGACGAAAAGAATGCACCCACGGACGCAAACGAGGCCCCAAGACGTAGAACAGAGACTGGAAGGAGGCCCCCAGGACGAAAAGGAGGCCCCCCAGGACGGAAAGGAGGCCCCAGGACGAAAAGGAGGCACCCAAGGACGAAAAGGAGGTCCCAAGACGTAGAACAGAGATTGGGTGGAGGCCCCCAGGACGAAAAGGAGGCCCCCGGGACGAAAAGGAGGCCCCCAGGACGAAAAGGAAGGCGCCAAGACGTAGAACAGAGATTGAGAGGAGGCCCCCAGGACGAAAAGGAGGCCCCCAGGACGAAAAGGAGGCTCCCAGGACGAAAAGAAGGCCCCCAGGACGAATAACGCAGTCTATGCGCCCCTACACTCCAACAATCAACCAACCAACCCCAGGACGAAAAAGATGCACCAAAGGACGAAAAGGATGCCCCCAAGACGTAGAACAGAGATTGGGATGAGGTCCCCAGGACGAAAAGGAGGACTCCAGGACGAAAAGGAGGCCCCCAGGACGAAAAGGAGGCCCCTAAGACGTAGAATAGAGATTGTGAGGTGGCCCCCAGGACGAAAAGGAGGCCCCCAGGACGAAAAGGAGGCCACCAGGACGAAAAGGAGGCCCCTAAGACGTATAACAGAGATTGTGAGGTGGCCCCCAGGACGAAAAGGAGGCCCCCAGGACGAAAAGGAGGCCCCAGGACGAAAAGGATGCCCCAGAACGCAAAGGAAGCCCCCAAGACGTAGAACAGAGATTGGGAGGAGGCCCCCCGAGGACTAAAAGGAGGCCCCAGGACGAAAAGGATGCCCCTAGAACGAAAAGGATGCACCCAAGGACCAAAAGGAGGCCCCTAAGACTTAGAACAGAGATAGGAAGGTAGCCCCCAGGACGAAAAGGAGGCCCCAGGACGAAAAGGAGACCCCAGCACGAAAAGGAGGCCCTCAGGACGACGGGAAGGATGCCACCGAGACGCGCAAGAAGCCACCCAGGTTAGACGAAAAGGCTTCCGATGGGTGGCAGGATATTCTTAAGTTGGAAAACGAGGCCCCCAATACGAAAGAGGATGCCCCTGCAATATAAAATTAAGACCTGATAGGGGAGACTTCTCCGGACGCAATAGGGGCCCCAAGACGGGTAAGAAGGTCTGCGCAGGAATGAGAGAAGGCCACCGAGACCAGCCAGATGAGGCCCATATTTTGGAAGAGGAGGAACCTGGAAGAGAAGATCTAGGACTAGGACGCAAAAGTACCCTGCTAAGAGGATAATGAGGCTCCAGACACATAAGGAGGCCCCCATGACGTGAGAGGAGGCACCTAATTTGAAAAAAGGAGTCATCTAGGAGAGGGTAGGAGTCCCCAGAAATCAAGAGAGTGTCAAAAATGGCACGGAGGCAACCAGGATTGCAAAAGAGGCTCCAACACCGGAAAGGAGGCCCCAGCATATGAGAGGAGGCCCTAAGACGGAAAAGGAAGCCATTGGATATGAGATGAGGTTTCGGGGACGCAAAAGCAGGCCTCAAACGGGTGAGGTTCCATCGATATAGAAAAGGATGATCCAGAAACGTGGCAGGAGGCACCTAATTCGGAAGAGAACGACACAAGATTGGAAATGAGACCCGATGATGAACGAGGAGTCCCCTAAAATAGGAGAGAAAGGCCATTGGATAAGAGAGATGGCTCCCAAGCGGAAAAGCAGGCTCGAAGACCGCTAAGAAGGTCCCCGGGAAATAACAAGGCCACTTAGATAGGAAAGGTTGTCAGTAATTTGGCAGAGGAGGCGCCTGGGAGAGAAGAGGAGTCCACCAGGAGATAAGAGACCACCCGTAAGATGGGTAAAGATCGAATCCAGAGCGCAGAGCAGGAAGGCCCCAAGACGTGAGAGGAGGCCCCTAATTTGAAAAAGAAGGCCTCTAGAAGAAAAATGAGGCACCTGCCGGACTCGAGAAGGAGTAGGTCTCCAGGACGACATGAGGTCCCGAAGACCGGAGAGAGTTCCCAGGAAATGAGGGGAGGCCCTTAACACGCGCCCTGGAGGGCCTCTGAGAATTACGCGCACTGGAGGGGGGGCGGATTCCGCCCCCCCTAAGATCTCGGCTCCTAGTAAAGCTGGAGGAACGAAATTTGCAGGGTGGATGGGCACGGTAGTGAACTCTATTGTGTGCAATTTGTATGACCTTAGGTCAATATCTTCAAGGTCAAATGAGGTCAGATTGGCAAAATTTTCCGGTTTTGCGTGGCTTGGCTTGTCATCGTTATGGATCGCTGTGATTGTGTTTAGATGCTCAAAAATGGTCATCAATCATGTTTTGGACATTACTAATGATGCAATGCAGATGCTAGACCCAACATGTGACCTCAGGTCACCTATATAGCACCACTTTATCAGGTCAGTTACCTGTTCCAGTTACCGGAACCGGCCGCCAGCCCGACTGCTCCGTCGGGCAGCTCGGAGCAATCGGCTTCATGAAGAAGTGAGTGAAGTACATGAATAAAGTATGGAAACGCAAAGACAAACAATACAAATGACAACCAGTAGTGCATTTATGGCAACATTCCAGTTGATCAAGTTTGGTTCCATCAACCTGTCATGAACTTGACCTGACTTGACCTTGGTGACCTAACATGACCTTGAAACTATACAGCATATCAATATGCATCAAACAAGTCGCTAGTGTTGCCTAGAACACTTCCCTTTTGTCAGTATACTGGAAGCGCATCAGCGCCGATTTTTGTGGTCTGGCGCTATAACATGTTTTTATTTTAGCGGCCCCTAACTTGAAAAAAATTTCGGCCGATTTCCATTTTCTTCCTTTAAACGACGCGCTGTTCATTTGTAAGCAGGTACACCGAAAATCGCGTATATCGACCGGTAAAATCTGCAGTTATTTGCGAAAAACCGGAGGGGTGGGCGGATTTCGCCCCCCCCCCCTCCAGTGCGCGTGTTAAGATGGGAGTGATAGCAGGTATGGAAGGAGGTGAGGTTTCCAAAATTGAAGATCCCTCAAGACGGGTAAGGCTTTGCCAGGATAAAAGAGGAGGCGCACGAGGCGTGGCAAGAGGCCCTAATTTGGCAGAAAATGCCCCTCGAAGATGAGAGGAAGCCCCATGCCATGTTAAAGGGGCCCCAGAATGCAAGAGGAGGCCCTCCAAGACGGGAGAGGAGGACCATTGAATATGGAGGAGGGTAGGACACACCAGGAGACATCGAAAACCGGTAAAAAGGCTCTAGGAAATGAGACGACGCGACAGTAGGCTTATAATTTGCAAGAAGAACCCCCTAAGAAATAGTAAGAGTCGAGTCTGGGTATTTTAAAATCACGATATGGGCCACAAAAGATCCGGCCGGGGCCCCCGCATATGACGCTGAGCCTGGGGTACCAAAAATTCACGCCCGGACCACGAAAATCATGCCAGGGGCACGACAGGTCGTACCGTGCCCCAACAGTCTCATTGGGACCAAGACAAAAGAAGCCGGAGCAACGAAGAACAATCCGGACATGGATAATCACTCTGGGGGCCGAACAATGACGCCAAAAGCCTCCAAAACGCATTGGACCCCCAAAAGTGTCGAGGCCGCTATAGCTGGCGCTAGGGATCCAAGAAATTGACGTCGGGGCCCGAAAGATCACATTGGACCCAAAAAAGTCGCGTCACAGCCCCTGAAAATCACACTGGAGGCCCAGAAGGTCGCGCGGAGGCCCCAAAAGTTGCAGCTGCCCCCAAATCAATTTTAACCGGAATGTCACTCTGGGACAAAAAAAACTCCTTCAGTGGCAGCAGTGCTATATCAAAGGGGCAAATGCCCCTCCATCCTGAGAGGGATAAGCTCCCAAGAATCGTGTCGGGGCCTCAAAAATCGCGCTGGGGCCACCAAAATTCGCGTCGGTCCACCAGAATTCGCGTATGGATCTCCAAATAAATACGGCGAGCCCCGGAAAACTCGCTCCGAGGCCCGAAAAATTGCGACAGGAACCGCCAAAATCGCGTTGGGGCCACAGCTAAATATAACGCATCGCACAAACTCGAACCGGGCCCCCCAAATATCGCGCTTGGGACCCACAATTCCCATCGGTAGTCCCGTCGAAGCTCTAAAAAATTGCCGTCTAGGGTCACACGTAAGCACAGTGTGACCACAAACACAAACACGAATCAAGCTGGACCCCTCCAAAATAAGGATTGATTCGAACAACTAAATGCTCAGGTAAAAAAAATGGCTCTGGAGCACCGAACATATTATCAAATGCCTTCACAAATTGCGTACGGCACCGAAAAACAAACCGAATCTCGAACATTCGAGGTGGGATACAGAAACATGGCGCCAAGGGCTCGAGAAATCCGGCCGGGATTCGGACTTTTAAGAACATCAGAATAGTTTCACAAAATCGTATTGAGCCCAGAAAACTGGGGTTGGGTCTCCGGAACCACGCGCCTGGGTGCGATAAGCCACTCTGGGACCTAGAAACATCGTACCGAAGCCCCAAAATTGTACTTGGGCCACACAAGTGTGCGTCAGAAGCCCAAAATAAACACATCGGGACCCTAAGAGCACAACGGGGGCCGAAAATACAATTGACCCTCCAAAACGCACAGTCTCACAAAAAGCGACAGGGCCTTAACACATGCGTTGCAGCCATAAATATACATACCGGGAGGTCTAAAAAATACACCGGAAGCTCTCAAGGCACAGAGGGGTCATGATAACGCACAATAGCCTGAAAAGGTGGTTGGGGCCGCAAAACGCAACATGGTTCCAAAACAAACAAAAAGACCGGGCGCTAAATAAACACATCGGGATCTTCGAAAACGCCCTGACACGTCAAAAAATCCTCGATGCACAAAAATTCAACAAACCCTAAAACGAGCATGGGGTTCGAAAATGCTTTAGGCCCCTAACAAAAATGGCTTGGAGCCATAATACACAATCATAGACCAAGAAAGACGCAACGGGTCCAAAAAAGAACGCCTAGGCTTGGCTTCGGTTCTGTATCAAATCTGGGAGGATAGCAGCAAAGATATGAAGTGCATCAAAGCTCAGCGGAAACCGCATTTCATAGCTACCAGAAAATGTGGGAAGTAGGAAACTAATGATCGAATTTAATCAATCGACTTTTCGAAGCGAACGCCCATGCGAATCATTCCATCACGCCAAATATGGCGCAAGTGTATCATGTGGCAGCAATTAGCAAAACGCAGAAGGCCTAGCAGAAACCATAGCATCGCACGAAGTGTGGCGAATGCACCGAATACGAAAAATGGGTGTGCACGTGCACTGACGTTGCCGTCGTGGCGACCGGGTGCTATGAACTGGAATGCCTGAAATTGTAAAATTTTGTATTTTAAAGTGGTGGGTAATACATTTTACTTTGAAGTTATGGGCCTAATACCTCTTCTAAACCCTGCTCGTTTTAGGGCTTTGTGGTGTTTTTTTTTGTGCACCGACAATTGTTTACGTGTCGGGGCGTTTTCGAAGATCCCGATGTGTTTATTTAGCTCCCGGTCGTTTTGTACGTTTCGGAACCATGTTGCCTTTTGTGGCCCCAGCCTCTTTTCCAGCCCCTTGTGCGTTCTCATGGCCCCTGTGCGCCTTGCGAGCTTGCAGTGTATTTTTCTTAGAGCTCCCGGTATGTTTATTTAGGCCTGCAACGCATGTTTTAGGACCCTATCGCTTTTTTGGAGACTCTGTGCGCTTTGGAGGGTTAGTTGTACTTTCTGGCACCGTTGTACTCTTAGGGTCCCGCTGTGTATATTTGGGGCTTCTGACGCACATTTGTGGGGCCCCAGCATGATTTTGGGGCTTCGGTGTGAGTTTTTCTGGGTCCCAGCGCGACTTATCGCGCCCAGGCGCGTGGTTCCGGAGACCCAACGCCAGCTTTCTGGGCTCAACGCGATTTTTATGGATCTTTTCTGTTTTTTTTTAAAAGTCCGAATCCCGGCCTGATTTTTCGAACCTCTGACGCCATGTTTTGCATCCCACCTCGATTTTTCGAGATCCGGTCTGCTTTTCGGTGTCATACGCAATTTTTTAAGGCATCTGGAAAAAATGTTCGATGCAACAGAGCCATTTTCCTGACCCGGACATTTATTTGTTGTAATCTCTCCTTTTTTGGAGGGCTCCAGCTTGATTTTTTGGGATACCGATCCGGGTTTGTGGTATAGGTGTAATTTCAGCAGTGTGAGGTAACTTAAAAGGGATACCAAAAGAAAACCTTAGAAATGAGTAGTGGAGTTAGGGTTGAAATCCGACCAATCAGAAACCATAGTGGTAGATTAGGCCCCTCCACAGGACAATTTAGTTGATGACTAATTATATTATTTCGAAATGTACCCTTTGACAAAATAGCGGTCGAAATCCAAGGTCTTTTAATGGGCGTAGGTGCCCCCCCCTTCCCTGCAAATCCGTTTGCCCCATCCTGCTTGACGCAAATATAGGTACTCCACTGGTCCCTCAATAATTTTCCGAAACATACGCCCATGGGGAAAAGCCAACATTGAGGGGACAAATTACCCCTCATAAGCATACAACATCCGTGCCCCATATGAAATGGGATGAATGATGTTTTTAAATGCATTTTCTTCCAACAAACTTCTTTTCTGTTATTACAGCCTGCATGATTAGAGCTTCCCAGCTTCCATACCTTCTCAACGTCATTTACAAAACGGTACAGCACAGCGAAAACGATGGGCGTGACGGCGTGGAATTTGAAGGCTTGGATTATGTATGTACTGACATTGGTGCATTGTTGCATTGTCATTTATGCATTGGTGTTCAATGCTTGTTCTTGCCGTGAATTTATTCGCTGAGGATATATTTTAGCTCGTGTGACAGTTGCCTTGCAGCCAGCACCAAATGTTATAAAAATAAACAAATTCCTAAGATGACGCTAAAAAAACCATGCAATCCACTTCTCGTTGTCACCTTTACGAAATTGTCGTCCTTGGACTGAGAAATGGTCGTTCAAGCTTTGCTTATGACATCAAGCTGGTGAGAATAAATAACAGTAGTGATGAATCTAGCTATATTCAGTTAGACTTGGAGGACTTAAAAGTGGGTTGATCAATGGCAGATATCTGTAAGATAGGCTTAGCACCAGCCCCGCCAGCTCGCTGCAATCTAGAGACCAGCGGGAAGATTCGAGAAAGCATTGAGACGATGGTTTGTTTTGGCACTTATGTATTTATCCAAATATTACTTATTTATACCCTGGTATGGTCCAGTTTTCAGCGAAAATGATTAGTGCTATTGCGTTTTGAGTAAATGATGCACCATGCCAAGAACAAACAAAAAACCAATATGAAATCATGTTCCCCATCCTCGAACCATAGTATAAGAGACTAAAAACAATATGAGACCCTAACACAATGGAGGCCCCCTTTCGGGGAACAGGAGGCCCCCTTTCGATCTTGCCCCCCTGGAAGAATTTCGTGGCGACGCCACTGGATGGGGGACTTCGAGCGACGCCCGCGCAGGACGTTTTCTCTCTAGCTTAGTTGATTCCAAATAGCAACCCAAGCTCAGGCAGGTCAGAGGGAAAATTCTACATCAAGAAGTCTCGATGGTATCTTGCAAGAATTCACAGATGCAATCGTCAACCCTGGTGTTGCAGGAGCAGACACTTACAGGCGCTGAACAGTGGCAGGCACGAGTCCCGAACACAGAACAGCATTGCCTAATATAAGTCGTTATCGCTGAGGCACACATCGGTCCACATAGAAGTAGAAAGAGAACATTGTTATAAGATATCCAGTGTTCTCCAGAAAATAGATCCACAATGTCCAACCTATCAGTCACATCCTATGGGGTCTGTCAACGTTTAGACGGCAGGATAACTTAGCCTGATATTTTATGAGTCACTCGATATTGCCGCCAAGAACAGGGAGGTTTGGTTTCTTCCCGGGTGCACACGAATTCACTCTGTTCTGGCTGTATTCCACATCGAACCAACCCATGCACTTATGCAGCCCAACAGCTCAATAGCAATTCCAATATTAGTGCAATAACAGAAAACAAAAACTATATCGAAACATGGGACAACGATATAGCCCCGAGTCTGCAGTCATGAGAGGTACAAAATGTTGTAGTCACTCCGAAAAAACAAACAATTTTCAACCACCACCTAACCACATCTTACAGGTAAGATGTGGACAAATAAGCAGGTCTGCCTTATTTGTCTTTGTCAAAGCATACTGAGTTCTTTGACGCGATTTTCGAGTATTACGTCATCCTGCCTGGCCAATCTCCCAGGCCGACCGGTCACGGGTGACTCGATAGCCACTCCGGTTGTGGGATTCGAGCCCACATTTTGCGATCACCAGCCGGGCACCCTTCCAACTGAGCTAGTTATACCTCTATGTTAGGAAGAGGATTGCCCTCGCGAACTGTGGCGTCTAACAGAGTACATTGCTTCCTGTGTGACATCTGCCAGGGGGCACTGCTTCCCGCCTAACGAGAAGACGGCGCTGCTCTTCATGGTCGTATTGAACACAAATAATCACTTGGTGATAATTCTCCATCCTACGCAAAACTATTGGAAGTTCAGGGAAGTGATGACAAATGCCACCCTAACGCGTGACAAAGCAGCCAAATTCTTCCCATCTGGCTTCGGTAGCCATGAACTGCACATGTTGCATGGCTACTGCGGATTGTAGCGTACCAAAGCGCACTGAACCCGTGTCGCGAGCACAAACTGCTGCTTACGACGGGCTAATGTGAAACAAAAGGAAACTTTTGTGGCCGTTGACTCGTTATTGGAGAGAGAGAGAGAGAGAGGAAGAGGGGAGAGGGAGTGAGAGAGAGAGAAGAGAGAGAGAGAGAGAGAGAAGAGAGAGAGAGAGAGAGAGAGAGAGAGAGAGAGAGAGAGAGAGAGAGAGAGAGAGAGAGAGAGAGAGAGAAGAGAGAAAGAGAAGAGAGAGATAACTCCAGGGTCATAGTGTCTATTTTCACAGTAAGGTAGGAATATAGATACCAAGTACAGCAGCTATGCCTGTAAGCTAGCCCTTGCTCAAGCTTCACGTGTCGTACCGGTTCACGCAATCCCATGTGTACGACGGTAGTCGTCGTCACAAATACAACAACGGTCAGCAAAACAACAATGGAACTGTTCGATTGAAACAAGTCCAGTAGCGAGGCCAGAAGAATCCGACCATGCAACTGTGACTTGGAAATGGCAAATATAACAGCTCGCAAATATCAAAGGGCATAATGCCTTCGGCAGCCATGATGGTATCCTGATACCATTAAATATTTCCGGGTGTATGAGTCGCCCGGTTGTTGTATCCATCCAAAACAACAGCCAGTTATCGCAACACTGCAATCATCGGCATTAGATGTTACCGCTGTACAAATAGCTTCCTCTCTCTCTCTCTGTGTGCCTAAATACGCCATGTGGTAGTCGAGAGCACCCGGTGGCGTGGGGAATTTGGAAGACTATTGTGAGGCATCTCCGGATCAATAGCATACGAGTGACAAGACATTCCCGTGTCACATTGTCACAGGACATCCCCGAGGGTCACGTGTGTGACCTACACAGCAGGTGTAACGTCTAGAAACTGACCACCACCCGGGTATGTGATGGCTGTTTTGCCGAACACCGCCTGGACTGCTGCGCCTCACAGCAGCACGACAGTCGGTAGTGGTCGCACTGCCACAACAGGCCGCGCCATCTGACCACCACCCGGGTATGTGATGGCCGTTTTGCCGGACACCGCCTGGACTGCTGCGCCTCACAGCAGCACGACAGTCGGTGGTGGTCACATTGCCACAACAGGCCGCGCCATCTGGCAAGACAGTTGCGGCACAAGTGGCATTAGAAAACACCCACTGGGCCCAATGTTCTCCTTCACCAAGAAAACAAGGTCACCAAGTACGAGGATGGAGGTTGTGGGTGTGCGGTGTACGCTGTGTGGCAGGACAGACTTTGGCAGGCTGTGGGTGTGCGGTGTACGCTGTGTGGCAGGACAGACTGTGGCAGACTGTGGGTGTGCGGTGTACGCTGTGTGGCAGGACAGATTGTGGCAGACTGTGGGTGTGTGGTGTACGCTGTGTGGCAGGACAGATTGTGGCAGACTGTGGGTGTGCGGTGTAGGCTGTGTGGCAGGACAGACTGTGGCGGGCTGTGGGTGTGCGGTGTACGCTGTGTGGCAGGACAGACTGTGGCAGACTGTGGGTGTGCGGTGTACGCTGTGTGGCAGGACAGACTGTGGCGGGCTGTGGGTGTGCGGTGTACGCTGTGTGGCAGGAGAGACTGTGGCGGGCTGTGGGTGTGCGGTGTACGCTGTGTGGCAGGACAGACTGTGGCGGGCTGTGGGTGTGCGGTGTACGCTGTGTGGCAGGACAGACTGTGGCGGGCTGTGGGTGTGCGGTGTACGCTGTGTGGCAGGACAGACTGTGGCAGGCTGTGGGTGTGCGGTGTACGCTGTGTGGCAGGACAGACTGTGGCAGGCTGTGGGTGTGCGGTGTACGCTGTGTGGCAGGACAGACTGTGGCAGGCTGTGGGTGTGTGGTGTACGCTGTGTGGCAGGACAGACTGTGGCAGGCTGTGGGTGTGCGGTGTACGCTGTGTGGCAGGACAGATTGTGGCAGGCTGTGGGTGTGCGGTGTACGCTGTGTGGCAGGACAGACTGTGGCAGGCTGTGGGTGTGCGGTGTACGCTGTGTGGCAGGACAGACTGTGGCAGGCTGTGGGTGTGCGGTGTACGCTGTGTGGCAGGACAGACTGTGGCAGACTGTGGGTGTGCGGTGTACGCTGTGTGGCAGGACAGATTGTGGCAGACTGTGGGTGTGTGGTGTACGCTGTGTGGCAGGACAGATTGTGGCAGACTGTGGGTGTGCGGTGTACGCTGTGTGGCAGGACAGATTGTGGCAGACTGTGGGTGTGCGGTGTACGCTGTGTGGCAGTACAGATTGTGGCAGACTGTGGGTGTGCGGTGTACGCTGTGTGGCAGGACAGACTGTGGCAGACTGTGGGTGTGCGGTGTACGCTGTGTGGCAGGACAGACTGTGGCAGGCTGTGGGTGTGCGGTGTACGCTGTGTGGCAGGACAGACTGTGGCAGACTGTGGGTGTGCGGTGTACGCTGTGTGGCAGGACAGACTGTGGCAGGCTGTGGGTGTGCGGTGTACGCTGTGTGGCAGGACAGGTTGTGACAGGCTGTGGGTGTGCGGTGTACGCTGTGTGGCAGGACAGACTGTGGCAGGCTGTGGGTGTGCGGTGTACGCTGTGTGGCAGGACAGACTGTGGCAGACTGTGGGTGTGCGGTGTACGCTGTGTGGCAGGACAGACTGTGGCAGGCTGTGGGTGTGCGGTGTACGCTGTGTGGCAGGACAGGTTGTGACAGGCTGTGGGTGTGCGGTGTACGCTGT
Organism: Ashinkailepas kermadecensis; assembly: GCA_034440615.1. Lineage (NCBI taxonomy): Eukaryota > Metazoa > Arthropoda > Thecostraca > Neolepadidae > Ashinkailepas > Ashinkailepas kermadecensis. Next base: position 80,697 of record JAOTOM010004039.1, on the reverse strand, counting down.
GTGGCAGGACAGACTGTGACAGGCTGTGGGTGTGCGGTGTACGCTGTGTGGCAGGACAGACTGTGACAGACTGTGGGTGTGCGGTGTACGCTGTGTGGCAGGACAGATTGTGGCAGGCTGTGTTCCACAATAGTCCCACAAAAGCCGTGTGCCGCAGCTGGAGCAGCAGCGTAGCAGGGGAAGTGGAAGAACAGAAGGATCAGGTATCTCTCCCTCACCAAATATATTGTTAATCTCCAATGTTAATATTTGGACAAACGGCGGAGACATAGCCAAGTACATGACATTCAATTCCTCCCCGCCCCCGCCATGTCAAGGTATTGCCATTGCTCTTGACATCATGAAGTCAATACTTTAATGGGCAGTTTAACCTAAAATTCCTTCTGTTATTCTTGCTCAGCCTGCAAAAGCCAAAGCGGCAATTTTTTTCCAAATGCCCATGGGCCTGCACACAAATCGAGAACCAGATGACAGCTGAAGGACACAGTACGCACTCAGAAAACATCGAATGGCGACTGACGCCTTTCGTCACACCTGGCCAGCCCAAGTAGCTGGATAACATACCGACTGTCTCAGGCCACCCATCACACTTGGCCAGCCCAAGTAGCAGGATAGCATACCGACTGTCTCAGGCCACCCGTCACACCTGGCCAGCCCAAGTAGCTGGATAACATACAGACTGTTCCAGGCCACTCGTCACACCTCGCCAGCCCAAGTGTCTGGATGGTGTACCGACTTCCCCAGGCCACTCGTCAGAGGTATCGGCTGCTCCGACACCGGTGCCCGAGGTGTGTGCGTCAGCAAAGCCTGTTGACACGGCTCAGGAGAGATACAGCACCGGCTGGCGGCGCCATTTACAGATGTGACCCCGGCGGTGACTGTGACCGTCACCGGTGACTGACTGAGTGTGACTGATCAGTGATGACGACGATGCGAGTGTGACTGATCAGTGATGACGGTGATGGTCAGCGGTCAGCGGTCAGCGGTCAGCGGTCAGCGGTCAGCGGTCAGCGGTCAGCGGTCAGCGGTCAGCGGTCAGCGGTCAGCGGTCAGCGGTCAGCGGTCAGCGGGCAGTGGCCAGTGGCGACTGACGTTCTCGATCAGAGATTGCTGTTCACCTCGTCAGTGGCCACTGGTCACTGTCGCAGGGTCACCTCGAGCAGGACCTGTCTGGCGCCCGGCCGGGATAGCTGAGGGGGTGGGGGCCTGTCCGTCGTGTTCGGCCGTCTGTTCAGTGTTCACACCGACCACAGTACACGGAATCAGCCAAAATCGCTAATGATGGCGCCGGGCGGCGGCCGCCCGTCGGCCAGGGGCCAGGGAAACGGCCCCTGGCTGGTGTACCGGCGCATGTGACCCAGCCACTAGTATCTACCTACAGCGGAAATTCGCACATATGCAGTTGGTGCGCCGGTAGCTGTGACATGTGAACTGATACACCTCCAACGTGTACACCATGTACACTACGACCGGAATACTGGCACAATGCTGGATGCTGGTACATGTGTCAGGTCAACCGGTACGTGTGGCTGGATTGTTGTCACCTGATATGCACGGCTGTATTAGTGAGTGGAATGCCGATGAAGCATATTTTCATATTGTTATTTGTACCGAGGAGTATGTGACTGTGATAGCACATTTCAGCTTGAGACAATCTGATAAGGACAGTGTTTGCAGCTTATGCCTATGTTTTACATTATAGCTCACTTGCACACCTAGACTTACATCCGATAATGCATCAATAGGTACGCAATCACGACCCTCACATGAGGGTCAATAAAAGCACCTTACTTCTTCGTATTCTCATAAAATGTTCAGTTCAGCACTTAGTTTCAAGTCAAGGAGCCTCTTAAAGTTGAAGTAAACGCCACGAAGTTCCTCGGACTTAGTGCAAATCGTCCACTATGCTTGCAGTTATGTTCGCACAACTGAACCCTGCTAAAAGTCAGGTAGCAGTTCATCATGCCATTGCTGACTTTTCTGCGCGAACATCACTGTTGCGTTTCTTAAAAAAAACTTACATTTCCTGTATAACTTATGAACACTTGCTATTGCAACTTGGCATGCATGCAAGTTTAGGCAAACAGGAGCCATACGACATGCGTTATCCATTTCGTGCATTTGTCGCCTGCGGAAAATGCATTTACAATGTGACTTCAGCAATATCGAACTATCGACCGTAGCAGGCCACTTGTCGTCAGCGCGGCTAACTAAGGCTTCATGAAGTCGTTCTGACACATCATGTGGCCATGAAGACACAGCTTCTGACATTTGAGAGTTTAGAGTAGGCAATCGACCACTTAACTAATTCATCTGTTGTGTGGTGCACCTGGGCGGTCAGCGTGCTGGTAAAGGTCATTTCTGAGTCGGAGAGAGGCGGCGTGGTGATGATCCAAGATCTGTTGTGTGGTGCACCTGGGCGGGAAGAGCTCCTGCTGTGCCGCCGGAGAACACTGGCGAGAAGGTGAAGGTGTAGAAGGTGTAGAAGGTGCTGCAGAGAATGTGCCACACACTGTGGAAGGTGCTGTAGAGGAAGTGCCACACACCGTGGAAGGTGCTGTAGAGAACGGACCAGAGACGTCACTGTGCAACAGCGGGAAGCGCGTCTCCGTACTACCACGCGTCTCCTTACTACAGCGCGTCTCAGTACCGCAGCACGTCTACGTACTATAGCGTGTCTCCATACTACAGCGCCGAGACTGTACCTATCTATCGGGGAAGCGATGGTGAAGTGGTGCACTTAGACGGGAATGGTGAAGTGGTGCATTGAGGCGGGAATGGTGAAGTGGTGCATTGAGGCGGGAATGGTGAAGTGGTGCATTGAGGCGGAGATGGTGAAGTGGTGCATTGAGGCGGGAATGGTGAAGTGGTGCATTGGGACGGCAATGGTGAAGTGGTGCATTGAGGCGGAGATGGTGAAGTGTTGCATTGAGGCGGAGATGGTGAAGTGATGAAATCGGATGGCGCTTCTATTAATGCAATTCCGTGGATTCTCTGGACTCCATGGCTACGCTTTAACCATGTCTGGTTATGTAATGCTGTTTATTACTCTGTCTCCATATTACCCTGATGTAATGTGCATTCAAACGATGATAAATCGAGTGAGAAACGATTACAAACCTGGGTCACGTGCTTGCAATGCGCGGGATTCGTGAGAAGGAACCCTAGTCTGACACGAACCATTCTGCAGCTATCGTGGTGGTGCTTACAGCAACGCTGCCGCACACACCATCTCCGGATGGCTGCTACACCGCACGTGGTGCCTACAACGCTGCCGCACACACAATCTCCGGATGGCTGCTACACCGCACGTGGTGCCTACAACGCTGCCGCACACACAATCTCCGGATGGCTGCTACACCGCACGTGGTGCCTACAACGTTGCCGCACACACAATCTCCGGATGGCTGCTACACCGCACGTGGTGCCTACAACGTTGCCGCACACACAATCTCCGGATGGCTGCTACACCGCACGTGGTGCCTACAACGCTGCCGCACACACCGTCCCCGGATGGCTGCTACACCGCACGTGGTGCCTACAACGCTGCCGCACACACCGTCCCCGGATGGCTGCTACACCGCACGTGGTGCCTACAACGCTGCCGCACACACCGTCCCCGGATGGCTGCTACACCGCACGTGGTGCCTACAACGCTGCCGCACACACAATCTCCGGATGGCTGCTACACCGCACGTGGTGCCTACAACGCTGCTGCACACACAATCTCCGGATGGCTGCTACAGCCAGCTCGCCGCACGTCCTTAGCTTCGCAACTGCTCATTTTGCGAAGCAGACGCTTCCCATGTCTGTCTTTCCAACACGACTTGGGAGTCGGCGCCGCCTCGCCCGGGTCACGGGCACAGACGTCCTTGACCTTTGTATGTAAAGCAGTTAGCTGCGAAACGATGGGATTGACTGTGGCAGAAGCTGGCCGGTACAATCCGCCGTATATTACCATAATGGGGCCATGCATCACCGGAGTGTCGCTAGGTCAGACGGCCCTGTGTGACGCTGTTTTGGGGAGTGGGGCCAACCCACTATCAGTCATATTCTGTGGTCACGCTTATCTTCGACACACATCACACCAGGTGACCCTGTGTGACGCTGTTTGGGGAGTGGGGCCAGCCCACTCTCAGTCATATTCTGTGGTCACGCTTGTCTTCGACACACATCACACCAGGTGATCCTGTGTGACGCTGTTTTGGGGAGTAGGGCCAGCCCACTGTCAGTCATATTCTGTGGTCACGCTTGTCTTCGACACACATCACACCAGGTGACCCTGTGTGACGCTGTTTGGGGAGTGGGGCCAGCCCACTCTCAGTCATATTCTGTGGTCACGCTTGTCTTCGACACACATCACACCAGGTGATCCTGTGTGACGCTGTTTTGGGGAGTAGGGCCAGCCCACTGTCAGTCATATTCTGTGGTCACGCTTGTCTTCGACACACATCACACCAGGTGACCCTGTGTGACGCTGTTTGGGGAATGGGGACAGCTCACTATCAGTCATATTCTGTGGTCACGCTTGTCTTCGACACACATCATACAAGGTGAGTCTGTTTGTAGCTGCGGTACACTTGGTGGAGGCGGGGACCCTTGTGACGCTGCTTTGGGGAGTGGGCCAGCCCACTATCAGTCATATTCTGTGGTCACGCTTGTCTTCGACACACATCACACCAGGTGACCCTGTGTGACGCTGTTTGGGGAGTAGGGCCAGCCCACCACCAGTCGTCTTCTGTGGTCACGCTTGTCTTCGACATGCATCACACCAGGTGAGTCTGGCTGAAGCTGCGATCCACTCAGCGAGCTGTGTGGATTTCTGTGGTTGCAAAACACACATTGTGCCGACGGCATGCAGGCGTGGTGGAGACATACGCTGTCCTGATTAACACAAACACAACATTTTCTTCTCCAGCAGACAGCTGAGAATGAAGGAAGCCCCAAGGACCATATCAATTCGGTTGTATTAGTCGTGTGTGACAAATGTAAGGACGAGTATGTGCGATTGGGCGGACAATTACCTAAACTAGTGCGTACACTACGTTCCGATACACCATGATCCAATCACTATACTTGACTGGTCGTCGTATTGAAATGCTGACGATGCTCACCTGATGATACAAGGGATATAACTGTACGTTTGGTTTATTCCGTGGTAGACAATCCCGGATTCACTCCCTGCATATATCGTCTCTGAATGCAGGCACCAATCGAACATGCTTGTGCATCGGAAAAAATACGTTATTCGGTGAAGTTCCGAGTGCATCGATAGGGAGCCAGATACGGCCACGTGGTGGGAAACGATGCTTCAACCGTGCGCAAATGAACTATGTAGTCATGCATAGTTCTGGCAAGGGTGCAGAGCACGCACCCCATTGCTCGTGATTTTTTCCACGCTTAGTTGAAGCGGCCAACAAACACTAGATGAGTGTCCTTCTCATATATCAAGTCCTACGTTCATACCTGGAAGCGGCAGATGACCTAATCTGCATACATACATGACCCTGGTTATTTGTGCATGTGGGTAAGTGCATATGCATGCACGTATGTGGTGTATAAGTATGGATGTATGTTTGCATGCATGCATACTATATGTATGTATGTATGTGTGTATGAATGTATGCGTGTATGCATGTATGTATGCATGCATGCATGCATGCACGCAGAGCCAGACATCCCAACATACAATACCGTAGCCGATCAGGGAAGGTAGGAACGCAACGCAAAACATGACCCACATAACAGAATGAACCCAACCAATATTCAATTGTTCGTTTTGCGCAGGATTCCGAACGTCCTGGAATTTCTTCATCGGGTTGGAGGCGATGATGTATGTTGGTGACCGGATGTATGTCAGTCGATAACGATCACCACATGGACATGTTCCCAATATAGCTTGTGATCAGAATACGGCATCAGCGCCGAAATAATGACGACAACATTGTCTTCATTATCGACAACAGGCCAGAGCGACATTTGTTCCCATCTCGTACAGAGCTGTCTGGGAAGCGAGCAACGCAAATATATACATATATATATATATATATATATATATATATATATATATATATATATATATATATATATATATATATATATATATATATATATATATATATATATATATATATGTATGTATATATATATATATATATATATATATGTATATATATATATATATACATATATATATATATATATATATATCTATATATATATATATATATATATATATATATATATATATATATATATATATATATATATATATATATATATATATATATATATATATATATATATATATATATATATATATATATATATATATATATATATATATATATATATATATATATATATATATATATATACATATATATATATATACATATATTATATATATATATATATATATATAATAATATATATATATATATATATATATATATATATATATATATATACATATATATATATATATATATATATATATATATATATATATATATATATATATATATATATATATAGCTTTGCCTAGTGCCTACGCAAAGCATATAAACAATACCAGAATTAGGCGCCATTATGGCCGCCGGGCGAGAGAGGGCACTAGGCAGACTATGGGACTCGCCTGCTGCATCTTTTTTCTTTCTCTATATCTATTTCTATCTCTATCTCTATATCTATTTCTATCTCTATCTCTATATCCATTTCTACCTCCGTCTCTATCTCTATATGAGATAGAGAAATGGACATCTCTATCTCTATCTCTATCTCTATCTCTATTTCCATCTTTCCACCTCTCCTTTTCTTTCGCACTATACCTCTCCTCTCTCTCTCTCTCTCTCTCTCTCTCTCTCTCTCTCTCTCTCTCTCTCTCTCTCTCTCTCTCTCTCTCTCTCTCTCTCTCTCTCTCTCTCTCTCTCTCATTCCCCTCCCTCTCCCCTCCCCTCTCCCACTCCCCATCTCTGCCTCTCTCTCTCGTCCTCTCCCTCTCTCATCTTCTCCCTCCCTCTCCTTCTCTCTGTTGACAGCCAGCGAGCGACTCACCCAGCTCCGGTGACCCCCGTTCAGCTTACCCAGCCGACCCAACAGGGCCGACGCACCCTGAGCTAACATTCTCAGTCAATAAACAGGGGATTACATCGAGCAAAAACAGCCGACAGCCGTGGCTGGAGCTGGGGTAGCGGCAGTGGCGGCGACATGGAGCGGTGTGGCTGCCACTGCAACAGCCGACAGCCGTGGGTATAGCTGGGGCTGGAGCTGGGGTAGCGGCAGTGGTGGCGACGTGGAGCGGTGTGGCTGTCACTGCAACGAAGCGGGACATCTCTGTCGGCATCAGGATGTATTGCATTGAGGAATCTGTGGTGACATTCGTAGATGGTGACGGCACTACCACAGGACATCCGCGATGAAAAATAGACTAGTGTGTTTGTATCAAGCGACGACAATGACAAGCATTGAAGAACCTGAATGGTTGGAGGGCAACACTATTTCAACACACCTGGATGGATGAAGGGTCATCTTCAGTGACGAATGAAGGAATTGGATGAACCTGAGGGCAAATATTTGGAGCCCTCTGCAACACTATTTCAACACATCCGGATGGATAAAGTCATCTTTAGTGACGAATAAAGGCATTGGAGGAACCTGAGGGCAAATGTTTTGAGGCTCTGCAACATTATTTCAACACACCCGGATGGATAAAGAGTCATCTCCGGTGATGAGTGAATGGCATGCGTGGCGAGGTCCTGTGACATTCACGGTGGTGGTATTTGGGGCAGCTTACGGAAACCGTCAGAGACATCTGGTGGCCATTCTGAAACGCCAACGGTGCTCACTGAAAATATTCTCGAGAGCCACATTCGGCTGCCCACGCGGCACACAGCGGCGCAGTGTTGTCAATCTCTTCAAAGAGGCAGTGTTGGCACAGCTGGCTGCAGATCGCGGCGGTTTATCACTATCCAAGCTCTGTACCAGCATCGTAATGCGGCAGCGACAAGAACTCATCTACTTGGATGTTTGGAAGGCTTTGTTTGATGCATACATGTACGAACCACCTTAATTCTCGAGTTAAATTTAAAGCTAAACTGACGGGCAATCTGCGACCAGGTGATGACCTTTTAGGTCACCCAGTAATGACGAAAGGCCACAGGTCACTGCGTGCGCAGATTACCGGATGCATTTTGCGTGCGAGTCAGGCGACTATTAGCTCCGACCCACAGTCGGCCCTGTGTATCTGATCTTCTAGACGTCACATGCCCTGGAGCCGGGCCTTACGCAACCGAAACCGCAACTACATTAGGATGGCATCAGGGACAAGTGCACTGGTGCTACTTGCAGTGTGAAACCACGACGAAAAATTCCAGATCGAATTCCGACGAACACTGAGAACCTTCTTGGATTTGAAACAAGCAATTTGGGTTATGGACCGCTTCCCACGATAATTGGGCAAAGCGAGGAACAGATGATAGTTCACGGATACTCATAAATGAAAGTGATGACTGTATATTAATGGAATGTCATGCAGACTTTGCAAAGACCTAACATGGAATGCATGACAACCGTGTCGTGGTTACGGATATATATATATATATATATATATATATATATATATATATATATATATATATATATATATATATATATATATATATATATATATATATTGTGTGTGTGTGTGCATATATATATAGAGAGCGAGAGCGAGAGCGAGAGCGAGAGCGAGAGAGAAAGAGAGAGATAGAGAGAGAGAGAGAGAGAGAGAGAGAGAAAGAGAGAGAGAGAGAGAGAGAGAGAGAGAGAGAGAGAGAGAGAGAGAGAGAGAGAGAGAGAGAGAGAGAGAGAGAGAGAAAGAGCTCTTATAAAATGCCACTTGCCAAGCTCTCACGGCACCATGGGAGTGAGACATACTGCCGTCACCAATTCCGCAACGTATAATCCCTGAATCGTGCCACCATTATTTCACTGGCCAACAAGTGAGGCACCTGCCATTACTCTGGAATCTTGATCGCACCGAGGTTACTGTTCTTGACCCTCGACATCAAAGGGGCCGTCTCATTCCCCACGCGTGACAGCCGTTCCGCTGGGCTCCCAGCCGTTTGAAGCCACACAAGCGCACGCTCCCTCGTCTCCATTCACAAGAAGTATTCACGTCATGAGGGGAGGGGGATACGCCAGCTGGTGACACGGGTACGCAGGTGGCGCCGAACGCGCTCGACCACCCAGGCGTCGGCTGGCTTTGAAGTGCAGGCTTCAAGGTCATCGTGCCGGGACTGGGGGTAGGCTGCCAGTTGAGTGCGCACGCTCCACTTCCCCGTTGGAAGGTGACTGGTGCAGGCGCCATGAGTGTTCGCCGTGTACGAATGTTCCAATGTGGTATGCCATGGCAAGGAGGTGAGAAAATTGCTTGCTGTTGGTGGTTATAAAGTGTCCTAAACCCAAAAGTTATAAAGTTCCTAAAGAAAATTGCTTGCTGTTGATGGCTATAAAGTGTCCTAAAGTCAAATCATTTAAAAGTGTAAACCATCGTCTTCAGTATAAGCTAAAGCGTATATGCGGTGATTGTGGGCTTGCGCTGGACTGGCTGAAGTCGTACCCGCGGAGACAAAGCCAGAGAGTGTGGTACTCAATGGGAACGTGTCTGATTGGGTATCTGCTGGGCCGGGTACTCCCGAAGGTAGATTGATCTCCCCGCTGTTGTTCTCTCTCTCTCTCTCTCTCTCTCTCTCTCTCTCTCTCTCTCTCTCTCTCTCTCTCTCTCTCTCTCTCTCTCTCTCTCTCTCTCTCTCTCTCTCTCTCTCTCTCTCTCTCTCTCTCTCTCTCTCTCTCTCTCTCTCTCTCTCTCTCTCTCTCTCTCTCTCTCTCTCTCTTTATGAATAACCTGCCATCTGTAGTTATGACAAATTGTTCTTATGTTTGCTGATGACCTGAACATTTTTAATGTTTGTGTTCATGTTCAAGTTGACCAAAAACAATATGATGAAAAAGAGAGAGTCTTCAGCGTTCGAAGGGTGCCGAAAATATAGAGTTATAGCATTGCAAATTACTTAATGTCTTCTTCATTTCACCTTTTCTGTGACCCAATAGGCCGAGTGAAGGGGCAAGTCGCCGCTTATACGGAGAGTCTAAGAGTCAATCTCTGATATTGCATATGCTTCGCACACTCACATTATCATTAATGTCTCTTGTGTCACTTATGCGTTAGCGTAGGTTTATCTTGATATAACTTCACTTATAAGTGTGCATTGCCTGTTAGTGATTAATAAGCCATACACGATGCACGATTTCATGTCGTCACGTGCTAAGGCTTAATAAGAGCCACAGTCGCTAGTCTGGGTTAACCTTATAAAGGGCAGATAATATGAGCCTTGAAAACAACATACTCAGCACCCTAATCAATGCCATATCATAAGTTATAAAGAAACTGTCTACCAACATCCTACCAACCTACCTATACATCCTACCTTCCTACCTACCTACCTATGCCCAACTACCTACATATCACCCCAGCATATCCAGTCCTGTTCACTCGATCTCTCGTAACACACGTATGGATCGAGTGATCGCGTAGCACGCGTGGATCGAGTGATTGCGTAACACACGCGTGGATCGAGTGATCGCGTAACACACGCGTGGATCGAGTGATCGCGTAACACACGCGTGGATCGAGTGATCGCGTAACACACGCGTGGATCGAGTGATCGCGTAACACACGCGTGGATCGAGTGATCGCGTAACACACGCGTGGATCGAGTGATCGCGTAGCACGCGTGGATCGAGTGATTGCGTAACACACGCGTGGATCGAGTGATCGCATAACACACGCGTGGATCGAGTGATCGCGTAACACACGCGTGGATCGAGTGATCGCGTAACACCGCGTGGATCGAGTGATCGCGTACACGCGTGGATCGAGTGATCGCGTAGCACACGCGTGGATCGAGTGATTGCGTAACACACGCGTGGATCGAGTGATCGCATAACACACGCGTGGATCGAGTGATCGCGTAACACACGCGTGGATCGAGTGATCGCGTAACACTACATGCATGCTCACAATACGCGTGCTCACTACATACACGTGACTCGCTTATATCAATCAAACTTCACTTCCTCAATTTCCTATCTTCCCACCGCACATCTTAGACTTCAAATATCAGATTACTGGACGTAAACAATGTACTCAACCTGCATTTAAATACATTCAGTGAGGTTTACCCACCAAGTAATGTCGTCGATTGCTTCTGGGTCTCGTAAACAAATATTGATATGAGCATAAACATAGCACCGGAACATGTAATACAAATAGCACAAACATAGCACCGGCAAAAAATAGTGGTACATACCTTGTCGAGCAATCCGGCCGGTCGAACTTCTTGTCAAGGTCCACCGCAGCAACAACTGGTGTTTGGAAACCGGAGATTAAGACGGTGTTTGTGCATTATTTCGGCCTATTGTCCATTGCGACACCGCCAGTGCGACAACACCAGTGCGACAACACCCGTGCGACACTGTCAGTGCGACAACACCAGTGCGACACTGTCAGTGTGACAACACCAGTGCGACACTGTCAGTGCGACAACACCAGTGCGACATTGTCAATGCGACAACACCAGTGCGACACTGTCAGTGCGACACTGTCAGTGACAACACCAGTGCGACACTGTCAGTGCGACAACACCAGTGCGACACTGTCAGTGCGACAACACCAGTGCGACACTGTCAGTGCGACAACACCAGTGCGACACTGTCAGTGCGACAACACCAGTGCGACACTGTCAGTGCGACAACACCAGTGCGACACTGTCAGTGCGACAACACCCGTGCGACACTGTCAGTGCGACAACACCAATGCGACACTGTTAGTGCGACAATACCAGTGCGACACTGGTAGTGCGGCACCACCAGTGCGACACTGTCAGTGCGACAACACCAGTGCGACACTGTCAGTGCGACAACACCAGTGCGACACCGTCAGTGCGACAACACCCGTGCGACACTGTCATACAACAGTACAACACCAGTGCGACACTGTCAGTGCGACAACACCAGTGCGACACTGTCAGTGCGACAACACCAGTGCGACACTGTCAGTGCGACAATACCAGTGCGACACTGTCAGTGCGACACCGCCAGTGTTCACCGGCCATTCAGCTGGCTGGTGGACATTTTCAGACTCGTCATACAGCGATGGCGGCCGGGGTCCAGTATGTCTGCAGCAAAATTTTGGGTGAAACCATTCGTGGTAAGTTGTCTATCATGCTATGCACAATTACTAAACTTCCCACGAACCAGCATCACGTACGCATTCTGCAGATGATTGCACTCTATTGTATTACGTACTCAGGTCAGGTGGATAGCAGTAGGGCACCGAAGGCCTTCATGCACAGTGCCGAATGCCTTCAGCACTGTGCATATGCAAGGGAGCCACTGGCCCCCTTAATCATTCATTTTACTCTCCAATCTGGCAGAAACCTAACCATTGGGCCTATATGCGTACGCGAGGTACACAGGGTTTTCGTAGCAGCCTAGGCCATCAAAGAGGTAATTTCTCGCCCCCTCAGCCAGGAGCGGATCCAGGGATTGTTATGGTGGGGAGGCACATTTCTGGAGAGCCGCCACTGCGAAAGAACTTGGAAGGCGCCTCCCGCTGAAAAGTTCTAGAGTGGGATTCACTCGAGTCTTCCTTCCAATGGGGGCCTTTCCTTCCAAGGGGTGCCTTTCCTTCCAAGGGGAGCTTTACCTCACAGGGGCGCCTCCAGCTGAAAAAAAAAATCGAGGGGTAGGGGGTGTGGGTGGGGGCACTGGGGGAAAATCCTCCCCCCCTTGTGTCCGCACCTACCCCACCAACATCATAAAGTAACAGACATTCACCTCCGACTTCCTCTCTGTCCTTGCTTGTGCCGTAGGTGGTAGGTTGAGCAATAATCACAATGCAAGCGACATGGATCTGATTTGCCCAGGCTCAGCCTGGATCTTCAACCGCGAACACTACGATGTGCGAGGAGTCCAGCAAGCTCCCAGACCACTGTTGAAATACTCCGTCAGGTAACATCCGTCCGAAGTCTGCCAGCTTGCAATCGCGTCTTCTTGCGCCAGACGCATCGCTTGATTCCGGTGACATTTCCTCAGAATGCATCGAAATGTACCGGTGGACCACATCACGGGGGCGGATCAAGAAATGTGTCAGTGACCACATCACAGGGGCGGATCCAGGAATTGTGATCGCTGGTGGGGAGCGCTCCCTGTCATTGTGGGGAGCGCTCGTCTGGATGGGCGCAACTGACTGAGAATTGCATCAGGGGAGGGGTCGAAGGGATTTGGAGGGTGCTCTTTCTCCCACTATTTTTGGTTTAAAGCATCGGATTTCTACCACTATTTGTCAAAGGGACCCATTTTTACAATAATAATTAATGACAACATAATTTCCTGTGTAGGGGTCCCAGCCTACCTCCACCGCTTCTAAGTTACGGGATTTTTGTTCTTGTTGCTGTAAGCAGAACTTGAGCTCTTGCTGAACTCTTGCTGTAAGCAGAACTTGAGCAGCATAGAACCCTCGTTGTGTGTCAGAATGTACTATGCTACCATATTGGCTTCCAAACAATTATAAAAATACCTTTAAAATTGAAGATTCTTTCATCCAGACGATATTTTTTAACCTCGGTAAAGGTTACTGCATTTTAATTCAGTTTACTTCTCTTGGTTTCGGGGGGCCAAAAGACACTACGGCCCCCCTTTAAGCGCTTCGGGGGGGGGGGGGGCATGGCCGGAATGGCCCCTCCCTGGATCCGCTAGTCCCCTATGATTACCCTCCCCTTTGTATCCTCCTCAGCCACATCAATGTACTTGGTACGGGCTTTTATTGTGCTGGACACTGACTTCTTCCGCCCAGTTCCGCTCAGACGTACAGCTGGCCTCCACTCCCTACACTGACCTCTTCCGCTCAGACGTGCAGCTGTTTAAGCCTCCACTCCCTACACTGACCTCTTCCGCTCAGACGTGCAGCTGTGTAAGCCTCCACTCCCTACGCAGATCACTGCCCCACATGTGCAGAGCATTGTGTTGACGTGTGGTGATTCAGTACTAGATGAGTACTAGTGATCAGTACTAGTGTTGAAGATTTAGAAATTCAATATTAGCGCAATCACGATACTTCCATCAGCATCGCTTCGAAAACACTGCACAAGCAACGCAACACATTTTCGGAAGACTTCGAGAAATTCCACTAGAGGTTAGTCTTTTCTCCGCAGGCTCTGCAGGCTCGCAGGCCACGTGGTAGTGTCACACTACTCGGTTATCCAGCAGTCTACAGTCTGCTCTCCAGTCCTCCCAGAAGTCGCGATCTCCCACATAAACGCGGCGTCGATATCTGTCTCCAGTGACTATTGGGGACATATAGCCACAACAGGGGATCCAAACCAGTCTTAACAATCGCTCTTAAAGCAGAATATAATGTTTGTATTCCGTTTGATCTGCGTAGTATGATGAGTATTGTGTTCCATTTACAACAGCTTGCTGCTGCTGTTTCTTGTTTGTTTGCATATCTTGTGTCTATTTTTAGCCATTTATGTCATCTTCCGTGGGCAAGTGAGACGCATTTTCGATCTTCAGAGTTTTCCTGGAATGAATGCTCAGCATGGTTCAATTTCGCAGCAAACCGGTGAGCAGGTGCATACAAGATGCAGTTTGACAACGAATAGGGGTACAAAGGCAGGTATGTAGCCAGGAGTTGGCAAAGGGAGAGGCCAACATTCGCACAAGGATGCACAGCATATCAACACAATTGCAGAGATTTCCGTAGTTCCTCCATTGTATTTACAAAAGGGCTATTTTACTTTCTTCGGTTCGCGGAAAGAGAACTGAATTCTATCAAAAAGCCCGTCCCAGAAGGTGGGAGTGTCTCCATCGTCTCTACATATTTTGTTTCGTTCAACTGCACCACCATATTTGAAGTCACGGAGCTATAGAGGAATTGAGTCATAGAGTCAATTAAGGACGTCTTAAGAAATTTTGGCGCTCATCTACCAACTGCCGGGGTCCCTCCAGCTCCAAGAAGTCTCTCCAGATTCAAGGGACCTCTCCAACTCTAGAAGTATATCCAGCTCCAAGGGACGCTGCAACCATACAGTGCCACAGAAGGATGGAAAGGGCCCCTGGAAGCTTAAGAGGTATTGAGAGACTAGGACCCTGTAGAATCTTTGATGTCTCGCGCTATCTGAAGAGCCCAGTGTCGTCCTGAAAAGGCGTGCCATCAAGAAAAAATTCCAGTTTGTGCGCCAAAAAAGGACCTATCCGATCTTCATGTTGAGGGGGGGCGACTGCCTTAGCAGACACGGAGACAGAGGAACATGTAACACGTGAACACACTGCAGTCAAAGCTGCTAACACGGAGACAGAGGAACATGTAACACGTGAACACACTGCAGCCAACGCTGCTGACACGGAGACAGAGGAACATGTAACACGTGAACACACTGCAGTCAAAGCTACGGAGACAGAGGAACATGCAACACGTGAACACACTGCAGCCAACGCTGCTAACACGGAGACAGAGGAACATGTAACACGTGAACACACTGCAGCCAACGCTGCTAACACGGAGACAGAGGAGCATGTAACACGTAAACACACTGCAGCCAACGCTGCTGACACGGAGACAGAGGAACATGTAACACGTGAACACACTGCAGCCAACGCTGCTGACACGGAGACAGAGGAACATGTAACACGTGAACACACTGCAGCCAACGCTGCTAACACGGAGACAGAGGAACATGTAACACGTGAACACACTGCAGTCAACGCTGATAACACGGAGACAGAGAAACATGTAACACGTGAACACACTGCAGCCAACGCTGCTGACACGGAGACAGAGGAACATGTAACACGTGAACACACTGCAGTCAAAGCTACGGAGACAGAGGAACATGCAACACGTGAACACACTGCAGCCAACGCTGCTGACACGGAGACAGAGGAACATGTAACACGTGAACACACTGCAGCCAACGCTGCTAACACGGAGACAGAGGAACATGTAATACGTGAACACACTGCAGCCAACGCTGCTGACACGGAGACAGAGGAACATGTAACACGTGAACACACTGCAGCCAACGCTGCACACAACAAGACACCAAAATTCACTAACATGCAAAGCTAAAAGAAATAGAAACCTAAAGAGGAACATGAACATGAACACACTGCAGCCAACGCTGCTGACACGGAGACAGAGGAACATGTAACACGTGAACACACTGCAGCCAACGCTGCTAACACGGAGACAGAGGAACATGTAACACGTGAACACACTGCATCCAACGCTGCTAACACGGAGACAGAGGAACATGTAACACGTGAACACACTGCAGCCAACGCTGCTGACACGGAGACAGAGGAACATGTAACACGTGAACACACTGCAGCCAACGCTGCTAACACGGAGACAGAGGAACATGTAACACGTGAACACACTGCAGCCAACGCTGCTGACACGGAGACAGAGGAACATGTAACACGTGAACACACTGCAGCCAACGCTGCTAACACGGAGACAGAGGAACATGTAACACGTGAACACACTGCAGCCAACGCTGCTGACACGGAGACAGAGGAACATGTAACACGTGAACACACTGCAGCCAACGCTGCTGACACGGAGACAGAGGAACATGTAACACGTGAACACACTGCAGTCAAAGCTACGGAGACAGAGGAACATGTAACACGTGAACACACTGCAGCCAACGCTGCTGACACGGATACAGAGGAACATGTAACACGTGAACACACTGCAGTCAAAGCTACGGAGACAGAGGAACATGTAACACGTGAACACACTGCAGCCAACGCTGCTGACACGGAGACAGAGGAACATGTAACACGTGAACACACTGCAGCCAACGCTGCTAACACGGAGACAGAGGAACATGTAACACGTGAACACACTGCAGCCAACGCTGCTGACACGGAGACAGAGGAACATGTAACACGTGAACACACTGCAGCCAACGCTGCTGACACGGAGACAGAGGAACATGTAACACGTGAACACACTGCAGCCAACGCTGCTAACACGGAGACAGAGGAACATGTAACACGTGAACACACTGCAGCCAACGCTGCTAACACGGAGACAGAGGAACATGTAACACGTGAACACACTGCAGCCAACGCTGCTGACACGGAGACAGAGGAACATGTAACACGTGAACACACTGCAGCCAACGCTGCTAACACGGAGACAGAGGAACATGTAACACGTGAACACACTGCAGCCAACGCTGCTGACACGGAGACAGAGGAACATGTAACACGTGAACACACTGCAGCCAACGCTGCTAACACGGAGACAGAGGAACATGTAACACGTGAACACACTGCAGCCAACGCTGCTGACACGGAGACAGAGGAACATGTAACACGTGAACACACTGCAGCCAACGCTGCTAACACGGAGACAGAGGAACATGTAACACGTAAACACACTGCAGTCAACGCTGATAACACGGAGACAGAGGAACATGTAACACGTGAACACACGCAGCCAACGCTGCGACACGGAGACAGAGGAACATGTAACACGTGAACACATGCAGCCAACGCTGCTAACACGGAGACAGAGGAACATGTAACACGTGAACACACTGCAGCCAACGCTGCTGACACGGAGACAGAGGAACATGTAACACGTGAACACACTGCAGTCAAAGCTACGGAGACAGAGGAACATGTAATACGTGAACATACTGCAGCCAACGCTGCTGACACGGAGACAGAGGAACATGTAACACGTGAACACACTGCAGCCAACGCTGATAACACGGAGACAGGGAACATGTAACACGTGAACACACTGTAGTCAAAGCTGCTAACACGGAGACAGAGGAACATGTAACACGTGAACACACTGCAGCCAACGCTGCTAACACGGAGACAGAGGAACATGTAACACGTGAACACACTGCAGCCAACGCTGATAACACGGAGACAGAGGAACATGTAACACGTGAACACACTGTAGTCAAAGCTCTAACACGTAGACAGAGGAACATGTAACACGTGAACACACTGCAGCCAACGCTGCTAACACGGAGACAGAGGAACATGTAACACGTAAACACACTGCAGCCAACGCTGCTGACACGGAGACAGAGGAACATGTAACACGTGAACACACTGCAGCCAACGCTGCTGACACGGAGACAGAGGAACATGCAACACGTAAACACACTGCAGCCAACGCTGCTGACACGGAGACAGAGGAACATGTAACACGTGAACACACTGCAGCCAACGCTGCTAACACGGAGACAGAGGAACATGTAACACGTGAACACACTGCAGCCAACGCTGATAACACGGAGACAGAGGAACATGTAACACGTGAACACACTGCAGCCAACGCTGCTGACACGGAGGCAGAGGAACATGCAACACGTGAACACACTGCAGTCAACGCTGCTGACACGGAGGCAGAGGAACATGCAACACGTGAACACACTGCAGCCAAAGCTGCTAACACGGAGACAGAGGAACATGCAACACGTAAACACACTGCAGCCAACGCTGCTACACGGAGACAGAGGAACATGTAACACGTGGACACACTGCAGTCAAAGCTGCTAACACGGAGACAGAGGAACAAGCAACACGTGAACACACTGCAGTCAACGCTGCTGACACGGAGGCAGAGGAACATGCAACACGTGAACACACTGCAGCCAAAGCTGCTAACACGGAGACAGAGGAACATGCAACACGTAAACACACTGCAGCCAACGCTGCTGACACGGAGACAGAGGAACATGTAACACGTGGACACACTGCAGTCAAAGCTGCTAACACGGAGACAGAGGAACAACGTGCAAATAGGTACCTATAAGCGTGCGAACAGGGTAATGGTCTATGGGACGGCCCAGATGAGATAGGTTTGGTTAATAATTATTTAATTTCACGGATAAGCAGTTGTTCGGAAATGTTGCGCGATATAGTCGGTCATTAGCTATATCGAGTATCTCTACAGAGGAGGGCACCTGGTAGTAACTAAGATCAGCACTGAGGTGCTTCACCGTGAAGTGATCACCTATTGGGTTGCCTTTGGTAAGGTTCGTGGCGTCTATAACGTGTTCGTTCAAGCATACTGGGATTGGTCGAACCGTGCCACAAACATGTGACACACTTTCGCCATAACTCCTGCACCGTGGCTCCATGGTCCATGGCTCCTGCACCGTGGCTCCATGGTCCATGACTCCTGCACCATGGCTCCATGGTTCAAGACTCCTGCACACTTCAGCTGATCTATCACTCCAGATGTCAAACATTTCCATTCAGCTTCGGAATGCCGGCATTACATGCAAAGCTGCCAGATGGACACATGGGTTTCGTTGGTTGGTTATTGGTTTTACGACACGTTGACCGTTGCGTCATATAGCGTCGCCAATCTCTCACGCCGATTGGTTGCGGGCGAAGAGCAGCGACAGGTGAGACTGGAACCCACAATCTTTCGATTGTGAGACGAGCATCTTACCCCTAGACCACTCGTCCCCACACATGGGTTTCGAGGTAGCTGGTTTGACAAGGGTACTTCTTAAAGTGGCACTTGTTTTCAGGATTCGCGCAATTTTAGATCGAACTTCCTCACGATGGAATTGACCTTCATTGTCAGGCTTTCATCGATATACGGGTCTTTGTCGTAGGCTCTCCCTTCGAAGGCGATGCAGTAATCTTTTGCGCGATCCATTACTCTCGGAATAATTTTGCGATTCTCTCGTGAGATCTCTGTTTCCCATCTTCGTCCGTTGACACCGGAGCCGACGGTCTGAACTCTATCGAACGGTCGACTGTTTCGTTGCTATATGGTTGGCTATGGGGTATAGGGTATGGCTATGGCTTTAGGGTAGGGAAGTGCAGTGGAGGATGATACCAAAATGATTCGGTTTGATATATAGCTGAGCTGTGTACTTACCGTTCCTACGGAGGCTTATTAGTGAATCGAGAACAAGGAAAAGATGAACATTTGTTTGTGTATTCCAACGTAGAATTAATGCTGTCGTGCAACGAGTTCAAGCAATCGATGAAGTTGCTGAGCTCTTGAGGTGTGTGCGTTCAGATACCGATGACGTCATCGTTGTGCCTTGCCTTGGAGTCAGATTTCAGAGATGCGCTGCTGATGGCACATTCCTCAAATTGGTGCGTATGGATAATGACTGCAGGTGGCGCCACTATGCTCCCCATTGCGATTTTTTCTTCTTTTTTGCTTGTTGAGGGCTTGATCAAATCTAGACGCATTATTTTTTTTTAATAAATACATTTAATCCGAGTTCTTGCTGGGGTGGCTTTATGAACCAGGGTCATATTGCTAAGTAGAGCTTGTTGCGTGAACCCTGGCACCACCACCCGATCCGTGAATTCCAATTCAACGGCAGAATTTTGACAGAGAGTTTAACATGCCGTCAATGCACCGACGCGGCCGGCCGGTAGCTCGTCCCCGGCCTTATCGGGCCAGCTGCCAACTGACCCACCCTCCCAGCCGGGGGCTAAATGCGAGCGCGTGAAGCGACTCGAACCCTGTGTTGCCAGGACGGGGGAGACCAGTGCAGGCCAGCGCTCTAACCAACTGAGCTACTGAAACCAACGGAGGCAGCTCAGTTGGTTTTGAAAACATTATTTAAAAACGCATTAATTATAATGTCATTCTCGTCTTGATGATTGAGATGATTGTCATTCTCGTCACTCTGACGTGATTTTGACAGCGCTAACCACATCCTCGAATGGGATGTCTCCGAATAAGTTTGTGACATCGATGCTGAAGACGATGACGGCTTGCAGAAGCTGAATATCTTTGTGTTTTTGTGTATATAAGTCGGTTCAGAAATCTCCAAGTGGTTTTTAATTCGACGGGACAAGCTGCTATAGCTGGCTTGCGATCCCTTCCAGCAGCCATGCTGTCTTCTCCGTTAGTCCCTCAACAAGTCTCTTATGTGCAATGAAGTCATGCATCTTGCCAATATCTAAGTAAATACCATCTGTTGGTTGAGTACGATGTAAGTTTCTTGCCACATTCCACGTAGGCTAGAATTCCAATTGATCGCGCTCGTGAGTCCGACACAGACATATCGACCGATGGCCAACACCCCCTATCGGCTGCATGCTCAACTAGCGGTTCTTAGTTAGCCGAACTCTGTATAGGTGGCACTAGATGCAATTTGGTGCCAGGCGGCGGTGAGTGCTCTGTTATGAATGGCAGGGGGTGGATGGCGAACTGCCATAGCGCTCTCGGCTGCAATAGCGGCATCTAGCGACAGAAACCAAAGTAGGGATTTACAATAGCTCGCATAGGATGGATTTTTCATGTGCCAGTTGTATCCGGCAACAGCGGTGAGCACCGAATAGGTTCGGACAGAATCCGGGAAAACTTTTTTATCGCACAAGCTGTCAGAATGTACATTTTCCGCTCAATGACAAAGCGATCGCAGGAAGGGTAAAGCTCTGCATTGTGCGATAAAACATTACGTGTACTACTGTGACATCGTGGAGTACACAGTCGAATTACAAACGCTGGTTTGCTCCGCCCCTTTCCCATTCTTCCCCTCCCCATAATAAGTACTTGGATGTCGGACACTTTGTGGGTCCATTTGGCTACCAGGGGTACACAATGCTCCCTGAGTGGACGAACGTGCACCGGATCGACCACTTTAAAGGGGAGGGTGCTGCCAATGTACACAACCAGGATGGTGGTAAAAAGCTAAACACGCGCCTCCCCACTCCAACAAGGCTATTGTGCTCCCTTCAAGCTTGCCAGGAAGGTGCATAAGCAAAGGGAATTAATGACGGCGTGTGCGTACACTGCGCGAATCGCGTGATGTCGAACCGTGCACAACGTCCAAAAACATCGACTCCGGTGCATGATGCTCCCCATGGCGTAAAGCATGACATGCCCAGTTAAGCACGCGCAGGCTGTCATAATTCGCCATCGTTTATTTCCTCAGCTGTCGGTACTCATCGCCTGCCGTTGCAGTAGATAACTGATCAGTTGTATCTACGCATAGCGCGTTTCCAACGGCCGCCCGCAGCCATTCGGCCCTATCCAGGATCTGCGCCTGCAGCTCAACAGGAGTCCGGGGATTACCTGGGGATGCCGAACTGCTCCCCAGCTGTGCGCCTGATTGTGAACACCATATATCACAGATAATGTTGCCCACCGGTTATCTTGAACGGATCACCACATTCCGTGGACATCGCCTCGCCTGGCTCCAGTCTTGCCATCCTAGCCTTTCTGGGCACGAGTAGTGGAAGGTTGGAGCGCATGGATTCGCATCTTCGGCCGTACGTGTCTCAGGGTCAAGATTAAATTGAGAACAAGCCAGATGATCAAAAAGGATACGTCACTGTGACGAGGCCAGCAGATTTGGAAACGGCTGGAACTTCCTGGCCAAGGCCGGTCCATATCGGCACCCGTGAGGCCCGGGTCCTGTCCGGGCCCGTCCAGTCGCCAAGGGATGGCCAATGTGGCCAGTTCCCGGTCAGATCCAGTCACGGCATGTAAAATATTCATAGCAATTTCAAGATTTCATGGCAAATTTTATATGATCCTGTAACCAATTACTTCTGGTTTAAATATGACTGACATAGTACAAATCATACATCAATATCAGTAGTTGTGAGAGTTCTGTCTCTCAGTCACCCTGTATCTTTGTCTCTTTGTCTCTTTGTCTCTCTGACTCTGTCTCTCTGCCTCTCCGAGGAAAGTACTGAGGAAAGTCCTATAAACCTACATGCAATCTCTCTCTGCCTCTCCGAGGCAAGGACCGAGAAAAGTCCTATAAACCTACCTACAATCTCACCTAGTTGTTATTTCATCGGTGAGTTAAAAAAGCCAATTAATTATTGTAAATTATTTCGCCAATTTTTATATTCGCCTATTTCCTGAGGCGTATAGTTGATCGTTTCTGAAAGTTCAAGATTGCAATCACATGACATGAACTCGCCTAAAATTATATTGAAGTTTCGAGTGAGAGACAGCTTTTTAGCTTTAGCAATAGCGTGATTTTCGGATGATGCTCGCTCAAATTAAATACCAACTCACAAAGCCCATTCGGGACAAGCTAGGCAATTGGCGTCATTATTTAACACCAGTGCTGCCAGCTCCCAAGGCAAAATTCAAGTGTTTAAATATAGTTACTTGAACATCGTTGGATGTGCTGGAGACGTTTCTTTTGTTACATGATGTCAAAGGTGCAATTTAAAGAATTCGATCACTTTGTGAACGTCCGTATTTTTCCAGAAATTCATTCTTTGTTCATTACATTCAAATTTTCTCAAGAAAACCATTGAGCATATAATGAAATGTCATCACCAGCCGACTCAATTTTTCCGCTATATCAGATATCGGGCTGCTTTATTTGAGTGAAAACTATGACAATCCAATCAATTGGTCAAAGTAGCATGAACGGATCAATGACGTAATTTTGTTCTCGCAAAAACTACCTTATAGTTGCTGCTTTCCTGCTCTGGGTAAGCATATTCAGCACAGATTCAACAGCGTAGAAATCCGATAGGATCCAATAATTTATACATCGCATTAAATGTCTTGACCGCTGTTACGTCACCCCTAGCTCGGACGTCTTCATGCGTTGTATGTATTTGAGAATTTAAGCAAACCAATTCCAGGAGTAGTGTACGTATTGAAAGTATCATGTACATCAAAACGAGCTAGAAATATCCGGGCTGGGGTGGATAGCGAGCGGACCGCAAGATCAGAAAGCAAATGTGATATTTCATTTGATATAATTATGCATGCCACTGAATGCCCACATGGCACTAAATAATATTGAAAGAAGCCAAAAGCATAAAGATCATTTGCCACACAAAAAGTAAACCAAGGTACCCTTTGCCTGTCAACGAGGTGATCATAGGACGAATATACATTGCAATTATTACTAAGGTTATCAATATTTTATGTTTGCTTGCTAGTATTATGTTATTACCATCAATGACTCCAGCATTGGGTGCTGATATAAATTGGGTTGAACGTCTGACTTTGTGAACCTCTCAATGTTTACTTCACCTGAGCATACCTTCAACCATCTGGTGAGAACTACGATCTCAAATGGGAATATTATGTTCCCACGTGACTTGCAAGACCAGGAGCTGTCAATTGTCGTCTAAATCGGGCACATCTGTCGACTAGATGCCGAAATCGGCAAAATCTGTCCACTGCATGCTGAAATAAACCTGCCAGAAAGTGCCACTTGCGAAACATTCCGAAGTTTCACTTTTACTTGACCTGCGACGTCAACCATGAACCCCAAGGTCAACATTTTCACACCATGGGACGCACATGGTACAGACATATCAATTTTTGTTTGAATCAGCTTGATCTGTCTATTCGTTGGTGGGATAGATGGGGGAGTTATGATCAGCCTCTTTCCATCCAGTAAACGACTGATGCCGTCAATGCTGGATTAAATCAACTTGACCACCCCACTCAACCGTTTTCATGCAAAGACAGCACTGGGAAAGGGAATGACGCATTAACAAGCATGCAAAACTACAACCCTGACTTCAGCCAACACATGCAACGATGCAAAGGTGTATTCTCCTGTTGTGTTAACTCTCTAGACCTTTTGAGTCTTCGGCACAATATCTAGTTCGACCCATATAATTCGTCGCTGCACAAAACCGTTCCCCACCCAGCTGAGAGAGTCTGACACAATTTTCCCACGTTGTTATTGCCTGCAGACGTTGCAATATCGGTGTTGAAGTCGGTAGGGCAGGACCGAATGAGCCATTTGGCGCACCTATTCGCGCATCGCGACGCTATGTTTAGCACTCCCGACGGAGGTCTTCTCACATAACTCGCACCGGAGGGTTGGGGTGACTTCAGCCCCACCCCCCGTCTCCTAAGATCTCGGAAACCACTGGAGATGAGGCACGACATTTGGAGGGTAGGTTCAGCTGTACTAAACCCGCTGCATTGATTGCCTTCCTGGTGAAATGAGGTTCAGATCGGCAGGCACGCCGCTCCGCCGCGCCACCTCGCCGACGAAACCTTGTGACCTTGGACGCTCGGCGGCCGGGCGCCGGCTGGTTGGTGGAATTTGCACCCCTGCAGCTCCTATATTTACACACGGATTTCAAGGATTCCTTTTACATAGGATGCGCTTATCAATTTTATTTCACAAAGTCACAAGATTTCATTGCAATATCCTTTTATAATGTTCGTTTATAAGATATCGTACAAAAAATAGGATGGGTGGGCGGATTCAGATCCCTCTTCCAGTACTCCTGTAACAAACCCAACGCCAAGTTAATTCTGAAGTGGTCAAAATCCAGACCATCATTTGGTCAGCTGCTCCACCTGGAGTCAAAACTTTTGACCAGCGGATTCCGACGTATAGCCAATTCTCCAGCCGAGATCCTACTCTCATGCGCTGCCATCATATTCGCAGACATGGGTGGATAACTGTATTATTTTGTGGGTGCATGTGCATCCCTGAAACCTGCTGAGGACTTCTGAATTATAGCATAGAACCCAATGAATGACACCTCTGCAAGTCTCAGGGCCTGTTGCAATCAATGGAAAAACACCCCTGAACATGCATGCAGTTATCCGCCAATGTGCGCAGATAAACAGGACCATGATCAAAGTTGGTGCGATAGTCGCCCGACGAAATCCAGCGCCTTCTTGCATGCACATAGTTGGCAACGCACGTGACAGAAAGAGAGCGAGCCAGTTCACATACAATGACCAGGAGAGTAGAGCGCAGGGAGATTGTGGGTTGTACCATTTTGTACGGAGCGATGACCCAGGTCAGGTAGCATACACTTCCATGGAGACATAAGAGAACTTGAGGGGATAAACGTCCTCGGATGTTGTCAGTGCAAGACAAATTCGTCAAGTGAACATCCCATTAATATTATTCCAGATGAGGGGATTTTCTCTCCTCTCCTGCGATGATGAGTATGCCAGGACATCTCACCATCATTGGTGTCATGGAAGTCAGACATAGGCCCATGCTATGCAATGTCCATAAATATATGCCCATGCTAAATTTGGAAAAGGAGCAGTTGAACCCTCCGTGGAGGTCACTAGTTGACCTGACTGGTCACTGGTTGACTCCATTGGCCACTAGTTGACTTGACTGGTCACTGGCTACGCACATTCGGTTCTGTTGGGTTCGTCTCCTGACGCACACATCTAGAGTTTGTTCCGAAGCTGCATGTGAATACAAGACGAACTGATGAGGGCGTGGTAGCCGCCCCTCTGCTGGGGAGGCTACCAAGACCAACTGATGAAAGCGTGGTATCCGCTCCTTTAGGGGATGCTACGAAGACGAACTGATGGGGGTGTGGTAGCCGCTCCTCCTCTGCTGGGGAGGCTGCCAAGACGAACTGATGATGACGTGGTAGCCGCCCCTCAGCTGGGGAGGCTACCAAGATATTCTCCGCAAGCATGGTTCAATTAAAACTGGTTCCATCCCTTGGTTTTGTCGGCTGGTATGTAGTGACAACATAATTAAAGGGCACACAGCCTCTTGGGTTCAGACGTAAGGGTTTCAGGCGTAAGAGGTTGAGGCGCACAGCCTCTTGGGTTCCTGCGCACAGCCTGCTTGGGTTCGGGCGTAAGCCATGACCAGGATCGCGTGTCGGTACGTCATCACCCCCGCCACCAGCCTTGAGGCGAGAATGTTTGCCATTTCTTGGTGAATTGTGTGCCTCATGATCATGCAATGACGTTTTCATCACCAGTGACCAATGCCTGTCCTTGGTTAGCATTCGACCGGCGATTTCAAGGGTGAAAATTGGCCTCAGCGACTAGTTGCGGGGCTGCTGCGGGCCTTCTGTGGAGCTGCTGGGCGATTGACGCATGAGGAGCAATTCATTGAGCCAGGAATCCTACGGTAAGAAATTGATCAAAGTTGAGTTACATTAGAAACACCGATAAATATATTCTCTCTTTCTTAAAAGTGCATCACCGCTGTGATGTTATTTTTGTTCTTTTTGCAACCCTACGCTCTCCCCCACCCCTCCCCTCGAGTGGAAAATCTGAGTGCATATTTAATCTTGTAATGCTTGACAGCTGACTGTTCTATTACTATGCTAACAATTATGCTTCATAGAATATGCTACACTCGTTTTGCGACACAGCTTTGAACCACTGAATACGTTGTAGACGCCCTGGCTTCAAATGCAAAAAAAACGTCCCAACATGTATAGCAAAGTCTGTGGAGCTTTACAACCAATAGCACTAGCCGTGACGTATTTTTGTCACTATCTGTTCGTCAAAAACGAGAACATGTTAGGACAAAATGGCTAGCTATTTTGGATTATGAAGGGTTCTTTGGAACAATTTTATAACAAAGAGCTTGCATGCTTACCCAGACGCTTAGAAGAAGCATCTGGAGTCGCTGTTATATCTACGAGACCAGCCATGATCAGGATCAATGCTTAGAGTTGCTGTCATGACTCCGGGACCAGACGCATGATCAGGATCAAGGTTTAGAGTTGCTGCCATGACTCCGGGACATGATCAGGATCAAGGCTGTATTGGAAGGCTGAATTGCAAAACTGAGCAAAGGAGCGCACACCCACCAGCCTGCCCATGCACGCTGCGCTCCCGTCAGAGGTGGCAATATCCCTTCCGTCATACTTGTTTAGCTAGGGACGTCAATTTAGAGCGATGGAGCGCCCCAGTGACACAGGAAAGAGGGGTGTACACTGCACAGTGTACAGTACACAGTACACACGGCACACTGCGCACTGCGCACTGCACATTGCACAGTGCACAGTGCACATCTACCTGCCGGCGCCGGCTGTATAACCCAAATACGGCCAGTTCGTCTACACCCCGTCACGCGCGCCATACAGCTGTGGTTTCCGGCGGAGCTCGATGACCGGGTTGGGAAACATGTTTGACGTGCCGCGCTGCTCAGCAGGCACGTTCTACGGAGCAATCTGGCGTCCGGCAGTCGCACAAATATGCACACTTCCTGCGAGCCAAGGCCGGCCCCTCGCTCGGGTCACACCCCGTGCGGTCTTGGCAGCTTCCATCAAAGCACAGGCATCTTTATAATGCTGAGGTCGTCGCACTTTTCCGCCAGGCTGGTCGCGAGCCAGTGGGAGCTGAGCTGTGCGAATGCTTGTGCGGGGCCATTGGTACAGACACGGGTGTGTTGCTGACGGATGTTTGTGAGGAGCTTTAGATACAGACATGAGTGTGTCCCTGACGGATGTTTGCAAGGAGCCTTCGATACAGATGTGGGTGTGTCCCTGACGGATGTTTGTGAGTAGTCATTGGTACAGACATGGGCGTCTCTGACAGATGTTTGTAAGGAGCCTTCGATACAGATGTGGGTGTGTCCCTGACGGATGTTTGTGAGGAGCTTTTGATACAGACATGAGTGTGTCCCTGACGGATGTTTGTGTGGAGCCGTTGGTACAGACGTGGTATGTCCCTGACGGCGCCTGGTCGGTACAGTATATACCGCATGGTATGATAGACCATCACCAAGTCCTCGGTGTGCTGGAAGAGGTCACAAGTCGAACAAAATGTCCCGTAGCTGATTTGGGTACCATTTGAAAGCGCATACAATCTGAGCAAGATGGCGTATTTGCTAAAATGGAAGGCTTTTCGAGAAAAAAATGGAATGTCATGTGTTATGCAGGAATTCCTCACATCTTGACGCGCCCTCATTTCTGAGGATGATATTTAGGCTCATTTTAGTGTCTCGCGTCTCGATATCATTATTATTATTATTGTTGTTGTTATTATTATAATTATTATGATTATTATTATTGTTGTTATTATTATTATGATTATTATGATTATTATTATTATTATTATAATTATTATTGCTATCCTTATTATCATTATTATTAGTATTACTCTTTTTTTCTTAAATTTAATCCCAGTTCTTGCTGGGGTGGCTTTATGGACCAGGGTCCTATTGCTAAGCAGAGCTTGTTGAGTGAACCCTGGCCCCACTACCCGATCCATGAATTCCAGTTCAACAGCATAATTTTTACCGAAAGTTTAACGTGCCGTCAATGCACCGACACGGCCGCCCGGTAGCTCGTCCCCGGCCTTATCGTGCCAGCTGCCAACAGACTCTTCTAGCCGGGGGCTAAATGTGAGCGCGCGAAGCGACTCGAACCCTCTCTTGCCAGGACGAGGGAGACGAGTGCAGGCCGGCGCTCCAATCAACTGAGCTACCGGGGCGGCAAATAATAAGAATAATATTAATGTTATTAGTATTATTATTATTATTATTATTATTATTATTATTATTATTATTATTATTATTATTATTATTATTATTATTATTATTATTATTATTATTATTATTATTATTATTATTATTATTATTATTCATTGGGTAGTTTTCGACGCACTTTATCCACGATCGCGGCTAATGGCGCCACACGAACTGCTCCGCCGGTGGGCCGCGGGATTTGGAAATGTGCCGAGTGGTGCAAGTGTTGAACCCAGGACCTTGGTGACACAGCTCAACACCTTAACCACTCGGCCACCCCGCCCCTCGATAGTTTTAGGTATCTGTCAAAAATACATTTGAACATCACATCCTAACTGCGAGAGTTATGAAGGTTCACACATATTTTTGTGGCAACGCAAAATTTGTCCACCTATTTCCGTCGTCCATATGAATCATGGCCATGGATAGACCTTGAGCATGAATGCACAACTCTGCGCCGTCGATATTTTAATTAAGGTTAAAGTTACTGATCTCAGATCCGTTCAATTTCCGTGTTTTACCGTATTGAGTGGGGAAAATTGAATTCAGGTATTTTTTCCCCACCGAAAATTATCTTTATAATAAAGATCGTAAGAAATAAAGATCATGTAATACTCTGGAACGGCTCCATTTTCACGGATGGGCGCGATTGTGAAAGTCCATGGGGCTGAAAAGTCGAGCTGCCGAGGGTGGCTGGCTGGACTGGTGCATTCTGAAGCGGCGCCTTTTTCTCTCAAAAGGATATCTATTCTTCCGAGAGGGGCGTCTTTGGCTGAACTAAAATGACTAAGCGGGTTGGGAGAGGTGGTGTATTGGAGCCTCCCGGAGCGGTGCTCTTTCCCGTCAGAGGGGCGCCACCATTCCATTGGAGGGGAGGGGGTGGTGCTCGTGGTGACACATGCCCAGGTGCGCCTCCCTCTGTTTCGAGTCTCTGTTGCGGGGTAGCCCGTCAAGGTGGGCGGTGTCACCACGAGTGTCACCACGGAGGGCGGGGTGCTCTGATAGCCTTTGACATTGGAACGATTTTGTAGTGGGCATATTGGCGCCGAAACCTTGTTTGCTCATAATTCCAGAAAATACCATGTTGGTGACAAGTACGTTGGATGTTCTAATCATACTTTGTGAAACAATTTGATCAGCATCTTCTGAAAACGTTCAGAAAGGTAGCAACAAAACAAATGAGCATGAGTCCCATGATAATGTTGCGTCCGTTGCTTGAAACGGCTGGTAACAGCTGGACATGGATCCGCCATCCACTGGATCCAGCGATACACGGGATCTACTGGATCCAGCGATCTACCATTACACTGTGACGCGCCGGACGGGAAACACAACAATGCCGAACTGACACGGAGTGATCAGGATAAAGTGGTCAGGTCACGCAGGTCAGGTCAGGTCACGCAGAATAGCCAATCACCTGATATCAACGTTATCGAACCAAAACACTGAACCATTTTTGAACACATATTGTCTTATTAGTCAGTGTTCGAATACCCATTGTCTCTATGACATAGTAATGTAATAAGTATAACATGAAACAAATTGCTACCTCAAATAAAATGCATGGTGAATGGCATAGGAGATGCGAGCGACAATAATCTAGTCCACCGATTTGTTCAGGATATTTGTATATATTTATATATAAGATGGGAGATTATGATCGAATTGAAAGGGAAATGTTTCACAGTTAATTGCAAAGGAATACCGCATATAAAAACAACGCAGGAATCAAAAACACTCCGTACAATGTAATACATTGCAATAGCCCATGACAGAGCCAGTCCCGCTTTTACATATTATTGGTATTTCGCACATGCCGTTTGTTTCCTCATCAAGTTACTAACTACTACTCTGGCACGCCAACCGCACCGGAAACGCTCCACGCGGCATGCATGCATGCGGCCACTTGTCTGACCGCACTACCACACCACACGAGCTGGTGAAGAGTCCTGCCCTCCGCACTGCTCGGGGAGCTCCGTCCCAGCCCTCACACGGAGCACAACCGACCAACGCCGCCGACTCACCTGCTCACCTCCGTAACCACGTGACCGTCCCGGCCCTCACATGGAGCACAACCGACCAACGCCGCCGACTCACCTGCTCACCTCCGTAACCACGTGACCGTCCCAGCCCTCACACGGAGCACAACCGACCAACGCCGCCGACTCACCTGCTCACCTCCGTAACCACGTGACCGTCCCGGCCCTCACACGGAGCACAACCGACCAACGCCGCCGACTCACCTGCTCGTCTCCGTAACCACGTGACCGTCCCAGCCCTCACACGGAGCACAACCGACCAACGCCGCCGACTCACCTGCTCACCTCCGTAACCACGTGACCGCAACTGACGATCTTTGTGATCTCAGTTCTTCGTGATCGTATTGCACGTCAGCGATCTCTCCTAAAGTTGCACTTTCTCCGCATAGAACAGAAATTACGCACGAGCCGAGGATGATTGCACTCGCAGTTTCTCCTCGCACTGTGAAGATGGCGGCTCGGCCTATGCTTGACCAGCGCATTCGGAAGAGGTGGTTTTGAGATGGTTTTGAGCTTACTTATCTGATCTTCACATTCCTGCGTAATGCAAAGAGGATATTCGGAGTTGGTTCTAGTATGCGCACACTAACGGTACATTGGAACATAATTATTCAATGTTTAAACAATCATTTTAACTCTTCCGCGGTTCGGTGCATTGCCAAATCAAGGGCATGCACCACACATGATCCATAGAAGACACGCACCAGTACACCTCATGGCCACTTGTCTGGCCAGCTCAGATTCTCAGCCGTTCGTCACGGCACAGGTCTCTCAAACTTATCAGCACAACATCAAAGCAGCTATTAATCTGTCATGCAAAGGCGCGCAGCTTTGCCAAAATGTCGGGTTCGCATGTCTGTATTTCCCAGCACGGAAACCGGCCTACGTGCCAGGTTGACGCCCCGCCTGAGAACATTACGAGCGAGGCCAAAGCCGGAGCGAGTCCAATGTATATCGGATGTATATCGGACAATGTACATCGGACACACGCTATACTCTTCCATTGTATATCGGACACACGCTATACTCTCCAATGTATATCGGACACACGCTATACTCTTCCAATGTATATCGGACACACGCATACTCTTCCAATGTATATCGGACACACCTATACCTTCCAATGTATATCGGACACACCTATACCTTCCAATGTATATCGGACACACGCTATACTTCCAATGTATATCGGACACACGCTATACTCTCCAATGTATATCGGACACACGCTAACTCTTCCAATGTATATCGGACACACGCTATACTCTTCCAATGTATATCGGACACACGCTATACTCTTCCAATGTATATCGGACACACGCTATACTCTTCCAATGTATATTGGACACACGCTATACTCTTCCAATGTATATCGGACACACGCTATACTCTTCCAATGTATATCGGACACACGCTATAATCTTCCAATGTATATCGGACACACGCTATACTCTTCCAATGTATATCGGACACACGCTATACTCTTCCAATGTATATCGGACACACGCTATACTCTTCCAATGTACATCGGACACACGCTATACTCTTCCATTGTATATCGGACACAAGCTCCTCGGAGCAGCCCGGTCAAGTTTGGCCGGGCCCGAATTTCAAGTCGTAATGTGTTCAATCAGAGCCGGATCTGCTCTTTTCGTCTGAGTTTGGCCAATTTTCGTTACACAACTTCCCCTGCAGTACTCTTAACATCTGTTCAAAGCAGGTGGCTTGCGGCGGTATTCCCGTGCACAGGCAGCTTACCATACACCTCACGCCGCGGCCGACAGTTACCATACACCTCACACCGCGGCCGGCAGTTACCATCTTTTGTATCCCAGGGTCTTGTGTTCATTCCCAGAGGCAGATTACGCTTATATTTCTGCCTTCAGTTATGAAACTTGGTGAGGGCATTGCATCCTAAATCACTTCAGTTCTGCCTCAATGTTTAAAGCTTCATGGCTGCTTAAGCAATGGAGGAAATATGCCTGTGACTAATATAATTCGATATTCAACTGCACTGCTGTTTTAATACTTTCCCTCGCTCGCCAGCCCTCATATAGCCGCTTTTTACTCGTGTGGATGAGCCCGCATTTGCCTCTCCTGTCCCGGCAAGGTCGGGTTCGAGTCGGTTCACGTGCATGTTCGCATGGGTCCCAGCTGGGGGCGGAGGGGGGGGTAGCCGGTGACTGGCCCGGGAAGGCTGAGGACGCGGCCGTGTCGGTGCATTGACGACATGCTAAGCTGTCGATAAACATTCTGCTGGGCGGCTGGTCCTCCCAAGGTCGGGGCTCTCGCAGCAAGTTTTGTTCAGCATAGGGCCTCGTTCCATAAAGCCACCTCAGCAAACACTCGGACTGCTCTTCTTAAAATAGACCAGACAGGTCGATTTGTATATTTTTGACAGCACATATCATCTAGCCGCCAAATAGTCCACTCCATAATAGTTTCTATTTAGGTTTGCGTAACTTTACCGGACGAATTGGACTTAGACCAACAACAAATTTGCCCAACAAACTTGGAATTCCTATGTACATTTGAAGGCAATTGAGGGACATTGTGCTCGATTCGGATTGACTTGCAGCATGGAAAACAACTACATACCACAATGTCAGACGAGTTAGCACAGCTACAGGGAACACAAGTTTCAGAGAGGTAGCACCAGTATTATCTACAGCCCCATGCAGGAAGAGGCATGCATTAAGTACTACTACTCTCGACGGATGTTGTCCATGCCAGTACGTCACAAGGGACAACATTGCAGAACACAGAAAGTCGTGGTAAGGACAAACGAATACAATGACTTTGTTGAGAAGCTACTTGTAATAGCTCCATGCAGTTGATTCTTGTCTATTCTCGACGGATGTTGTCCATGCCAGTACGTCACAAGGGACAACATTGCAGAACACAGAAAGTCGTGGTAAGGACAAACGAATACAATGACTTTGTTGAGAAGCTACTTGTAATAGCTCCATGCAGTTGATTCTTGTCAGAAAGTAACTCTGTTGTGAGTTTTTCCATGCATATCCAGTTATGAAAGGTTAAAGTACAAGCGGTTGCAATGTACTTAGCATTTGCGAAATATTTTTTTTTCATTTTGCTTCGATTCCTGTTCCATCCTGCTTCTCGTGATATTTCAGATGGCTTCCATAATATATACAATGCCATGTCATTGTGGCAACATTAAAGAAGAAATCAGTGGCAACGCTTGCAGCTTTCGTGGTCTTCATAAGCGGGATGTAACACATAGGGTCTTATTTGCCACACAATAAACAAGATACCTCATTGAACACTATTGTTTCGCATGTGAGGGCAAGCAGTGAATATTTGTGGAATGAGAAACAACAAGGAGAGTGAGGGTGATAGTGAGAGTGAGACGGAGACGGAGACGGAGACGGAGACGGAGACGGAGACGGAGACGGAGAGGAAGAGGAAGAGGAAGAGGGAGAGGGAGAGGGAGAGGGAGAGGGAGAGGGAGAGGGAGAGGGAGAGGGAGAGGGAGAGGGAGAGAGTGTGAAGGAGGGAGGAGAAAGAGAGATACTAAGGGAGAAGGGGAGAGGGAAAAGAGAGGGAGAGAGTGTGAATGAGGGAGGAGAAAGAGAGATAGTAAGAGAGAAGGGAAAGCTGACATGAGGAGAAAGGAAGAACGAATAACTACGAACTGAAGATGTGCTGTACATATAGGTCGGACGATTGTTTGCCCGCAGTGGTTGCGAACAATGCAGTGTTTACGGCCCGTGAGATATGCCGCATCGTCATGCCGTCGACACATCACATGCGTCAGATGTCTGGCAGCGGAGGCGGATACTCCGCCGCGCCTGGAGCTCGAGTGCATGGTCACTTCACTGCCACAACCTCATGTGTTACTCCTGGGCTAGTGGGGCTTCTCCAGCTCATGGAATACGGCGTCTAGTTGTGTGTTTGTAGTTCAGTCGCGTCTGCCAGCTCGAGCCTTCATGTGCAGGTATGCACCAGGGTTCTCCGGGGCACACGACACAATATGAGACTATAACTTCAGTCCCCGCTGACCTGGTGTCAGTATTCCGTAAGAACGTTGCCACCAGTTTACCGCGCGTGACAAGAATATCGTGTTTTCCCGTTAGTGCTGTTCATGCGCTGCAGGCGGCCGCATCAGATAGCATCTTACCACCTGGAAGGCGACGCTGAGGCAACGCACACTGAGGCACCCAATCGTCCAGATCAGCACTGTGCCGATGCAGCTCGGGTCAGCTGGGGGCCAGGCGGCTGAAAGCGGCGTCAGATTCGCCACAAAAGCCACCGCCGGGCTTCGTTAATGGGTCGACACGCGCGACTGGGCCGCACCGCGCACCCGCCGACACCAGTTGACCTGTGTGACCCGGGGAGGTCACGCCCTTCCAGACGCCGGCCTGACTGACTGCGCGGCCATAGTGCGGCTGAAAGCTGAGCTCACTGAAGGGGGTAGCATAGCATGTCACTGCTGATCCACACGTGAGGAAACAGGCGGACTGTGAGGAATGCCACGGCATTGGCATGGCTGGTAAGTAGCGCAGTCTCATCCACTTTGGCCGGTTAAGTTTGTACCGGAAACCCACACCATCAGAAAGTGTCACGAAAAGGCCAGCAGCTGTCGTGGGAGTGCAGAGATGAGCTTCCTCTACTGCCAAGCGGCACCGTTCTCCATCACACCGCTGCAGACTAATGCCGATACCTTAGCTGGCCACCAGCTGGATAATTAGTCACACCCTGGAAGGGGGCGTTGTGTGACCCTCTTGCTAAATGTGACTAAATGTGACAGCTGAGTTGGTTAGAACGCCAGTCTGCGTTCACCTCCCGGTCCTGACAAAATACGGCTCGAGTCTCTACGGACGCTCGCATTTAATTCCCATCTGATGCCGTCATTTAGTCCACATCTGATGCCGCATGTAGTCCCCATCTGATGCCACACGTAGTCCCCATCTGATGCCGCATGTAGTCCCCATCTGATTAAGGTCAGCTGGCCGGGGCCCGATAAGGCTGGAGACAAAACAACGGAGCGGCCATACCAACGTATTGGCCGCACATTAAGCCATCGGTTCAGCTCTGCCGCTGAACTGGAACTCCAGACCGGATGGTGGGATTGGGCTGAACGGAACTCCAGACCGGGTGGTGTGATTGGGGCTGAACTGGAACTCCAGACCGGGTGGTGGGATTGGGGCTGAACTGGAACTCCAGACCGGGTGGTGGGATTGGGGCTGAACTGGAACTCCAGACCGGGTGGTGGGATTGGGGCTGAACTGGAACTCCAGACCGGGTGGTGGGATTGGGGCTGAACTGGAACTCCAGACCGGGTGGTGGGATTGGGGCTGAACTGGAACTCCAGACCGGGTGGTGGGATTGGGGATGAACTGGAACTCCAGACCGGGTGGTGGGATTGGGGATGAACTGGAACTCCAGACCGGGTGGTGGGATTGGGGATGAACTGGAACTCCACACCGGTGGTGGAATTGTGGATGAACTGGAACCAACCGGGTGGTGGGATTGGGGATGAACTGGAACTCCAGACCGGGTGGTGGGATTGGGGATGAACTGGAACTCCAGACCGGGTGGTGGGATTGGGGCTCACACAACAAGCTTTACTTAACACGGTACCCTCCTCCGTGAAACAAACAGTCGAGTAAGCGGAGTTAAAAAGGAAGGGCCTGAAGTCAGGTTAGCATGAATACTTTGACAGTCATTTAAACACTTGATGCAGCCTATGCATTTCTCACATGCATAAGTGTTCATGATTCCAGGTTTCCTTTCCACTCATTATCAGCTTTCCAAAATAAAACCTTGCCCATTTACAACGAAATACCGACCGGCTTACTGGTACTTCAATCCCAACTTGGCGTCACCAATGCTTCTCACAAAGGTGCATACAATCTCAGGGCACCAACCAGGCCCTCGGATAACTCAATCTGTCGTTGCTGAGTTGCATCGCCACATTTCTTTGCGAAACAGCGGGTATCCGCCTGTACCTACACGATAAGGCGCCCAGACATCCAGACGGTAAGCCACACCCGGACACCCACACGGTAAGGCGCCCAGACATCCAGACGGTAAGCCACACCCGGACACCCACACGGTAAGGCGCCCAGACATCCAGACGGTAAGCCACACCGGACACCCACACGGTAAGGCGCCCAGACATCCAGACGGTAAGCCACACCGGACACCCACACGGTAAGGCGCCCAGACATCCAGACGGTAAGCCACACCGGACACCCACACGGTAAGGCGCCCAGACATCCAGACGGTAAAAACCCACCGGACACCCACACGGTAAGGCGCCCAGACATCCAGACGGTAAGTCACACCGGACACCCACACGGTAAGGCGCCCAGACATCCAGACGGTAAGCCACACCGACACCCACACGGTAAGGCGCCCAGACATCCAGACGGTAAGCCACACCACGGACACCCACACGGTAAGGCGCCCAGACATCCAGACGGTAAGCCACACCCGGACACCCACACGGTAAGGCGCCCAGACATCCAGACGGTAAGCCACACCCGGACACCCACACGGTAAGGCGCCCAGACATCCAGACGGTAAGCCACACCCGGACACCCACACGGTAAGGCGCCCAGACATCCAGACGGTAAGCCACACCCGGACACCCACACGGTAAGGCGCCCAGACATCCAGACGGTAAGCCACACCCGGACACCCACACGGTAAGGCGCCCAGACATCCAGACGGTAAGCCACACCCGGACACCCACACGGTAAGGCGCCCAGACATCCAGACGGTAAGCCACACCCGGACACCCACACGGTAAGGCGCCCAGACATCCAGACGGTAAGCCACACCGGACACCCACACGGTAAGGCGCCCAGACATCCAGACGGTAAGCCACACCGGACACCCACACGGTAAGGCGCCCAGACATCCAGACGGTAAGCCACACCCGGACACCCACACGGTAAGGCGCCCAGACATCCAGACGGTAAGCCACACCCGGACACCCACATGGTGAGGCGCCAAGTTTCTCTCGTGGTGGTGACACAGCGCGAGTGCGGCAGGCTGCCCTGTCCACGTGGAGGTGTCAGCTGGTGGTGACACAGCGCGAGTGCGGCAGGCTGCCCTGTCCACGTGGAGGTGTCAGCTGGTGGTGACACAGCGCGAGTGCGGCAGGCTGCCCTGTCCACGTGGAGGTGCCAGCTGGTGGTGATCGGACGTGCTGCCTCACA
This sequence comes from Ashinkailepas kermadecensis, assembly GCA_034440615.1. Lineage (NCBI taxonomy): Eukaryota > Metazoa > Arthropoda > Thecostraca > Neolepadidae > Ashinkailepas > Ashinkailepas kermadecensis. Next base: position 42,201 of record JAOTOM010004039.1, on the reverse strand, counting down.
CGATGCACCCCACACGGCTCAGATCGTGCCTGCCTCAACATTTTTCGCCACACATTGTGCACTCCCGCTAATTGTTGACGCCGGCCTAAGTCGACCTTAACATTCTGGTGTAGACGTGGGCCCAGGCGGGACGCTAAGTGTGTAAACATTGACATCTCTGGCATTACTTCTCTGGGGCCGGGCGGCCTGTGGCGAGATCGGCGTCAGCAATCGCCTCACCAGGAGGCGATTGTTACAGCCAGAAGCCAGGTTTAGTTCGGCCACCGCCGCGCGTACTGCGGTGGCGTCAGCCTACACCGGCCTGACGTGTACTGCGGTGGCGTCAGCCTACACCGGCCTGACGTGTACTGCGGTGGCGTCAGCCTACACCGGCCTGACGTGTACTGCGGTGGCGTCAGCCTACACCGGCCTGACGTGTACTGCGGTGGCGTCAGCCTACACCGGCCTGACGTGTACTGCGGTGGCGTCAGCCTACACCGGCCTGACGTGTACTGCGGTGGCGTCAGCCTACACCGGCCTGACGTGTACTGCGGTGGCGTCAGCCTACACCGGCCTGACGTGTACTGCGGTGGCGTCAGCCTACACCGGCCTGACGTGTACTGCGGTGGCGTCAGCCTACACCGGTCCGGCCCGTACTGCAATGGCGTCAGCCTACACTGGTCCGACGTGTACTGCGGTGGCGTCAGCCTACACCGGCCTGACGTGTACTGCGGTGGCGTCAGCCTACACCGGCCCGACGTGTACTGCGGTGGCGTCAGCCTACACCGGTCCGACGTGTACTGCGGTGGCGTCAGCCTACACCGGCTCGGTCCGTTACTGCGGAGGTGGCGTCAGCCTACACCGGCCCGACGTGTACTGCGGTGGCGTCAGCCTACACCGGTCCGGCCTGTACTGCAGTGGCGTCAGCCTACACCGGCCCGACGTGTACTGCGGTGGCGTCAGCCTACACCGGTCCTTGGTCCGTACTGCGGTGGCGTCAGCCTACACTGGCCCGACGTGTACTGCGGTAGCGTCAGCCTACACCGGCCTGACGTGTACTGCGGTGGCGTCAGCCTACACCGGCTCGGTCCGTATTGCGGAGGTGGCGTCAGCCTACACCGGCCTGACGTGTACTGCGGTGGCGTCAGCCTACACCGGCCTGACGTGTACTGCGGTGGCGTCAGCCTACACCGGCTCGGTCCGTACTGCGGTGGTGTCAGCCTACACCGGCCCGACGTGTACTGCGGTGGCGTCAGCCTACACCGGTCCTGATGTGTACTGCGGTGGCGTCAGCCTACACCGGCCTGACGTGTACTGGCGTCGGTCCGGGCTGCGATGGCGTCAGCCTACACTGGTCCGACGTGTACTGCGGTGGCGTCAGCCTACACCGGTCCGGCCCGTACTGCAGTGGCGTCAGCCTACACCGGTCCGGCCCGTACTGCAGTGGCGTCAGCCTACACCGGCCCCGACGTCCGTACTGCGGTGGCGTCAGCCTACACCGGCCCCGGCTCGTACTGCAGTGGCGTCAGCCTACACCGGTCCGACCCGTACTGCGGTGGCGTCAGCCTACACCGGTCCGGCCCGTACTGCAAGACCACTGGCCCGACGTGTACTGCGGTGGCGTCAGCCTACACCGGCCCCGGCCCGTGCTGCAGTGGCGTCAGCCTACACCGGTCCGGCCCGTACTGCAGTGGCGTCAGCCTACACCGGTCCGGCCCGTACTGCAGTGGCGTCAGCCTACACCGGCCCGACGTGTACTGCGGTGGCGTCAGCCTACACCGGTCCGGCCCGTACTGCAGTGGCGTCAGCCTACACCGGCCCAGAACGTGTACTGCGATGACGTCAGCCTACACCGGTCCGGCCCGCACTGCAGTGGCGTCAGCTTACACCGGCCCCGGTCCGTGCTGCAGTGGCGTCAGCCTACACCGGCCCCGGTCCGTGCTGCAGTGGTGTCAGCCTACACCGGCCAAGTCCGGGCGTGATTATGGCACTGGCAAATGGGGTCTGAAGTACAGAAGTGCCAGAGAAGAGAATGTTCGGGCCACAACGGGACACAACGGCTCCGTTCTGGGTCTCGTTGAGGTGACAGAGTCAATTCTGCCATCACTGCCAGGTAGCAGGGTAGCACTGTTGGGTAGCAGGGTACCCACCTGTGTTATTATTTTCAGAAATTCTCAACCCAGATGCCAGTCGATTTCCAATGAAGCACCTGCTGATTGTCCAAGATTTGTCAAATCTAAAGTTCTGTCCAAGTAAATTTCGACTTTACAGCTTGTGTATTATGCTGTTTTTAACAATCAGCTTGCCATCCAGCTAAATGCCATGCTTGCTATCAGTTTTATATGGCTCTAAGGTAGGTAAGTGCGTGCGAAGGTACTGCTAAATTAGACACCCATCTCACGCAGTCAGCAATTATCTATGAAACATTCATACACAGGTAATAGTTAATACAAATCGCCGGCTGAAGTTCTGTGGCGCTGAAATTCTTCGGCCACCTTCTGATAAATTTCTGGATGTGCTTCTCATCACGTCCTCATCACATCGCGTCTCATCATCACTCCAGACAAACTCCAAAAGTGAGGAAAACTGAGGCTGGAAAGCTGCACCACTACCGAGCAAAGCGTCACCGAGCCGCGTCGATGGCTAGGCCGATTTCTGCTCGGTGTCCGTGTACGCCACCAGCACACTTCTGTCGTCACCTGACACGTGACCGCCGTCACCAAGTCCGGCGCACCCGACCTTCAAGGTCACGGCCAGACCAGCGGCGCGACGCATACTGGCCGGGACCGCTAGCGTCGCATAAAAACCGGCCGGCGCGGCGCCTCACCGCGCCGAGATCGTGTCGGTCACGGGCGCCGCTCCGATGGCGGAAGCTAGCGGCGCCGCCGGCTGGCTCGTGGACAGATGGCCCGGTGGTGGGACTGGCAGACGGGCGGGTAGAGGGATGGGGCGGAGGGGGCACCAGGGAGCGAGTCATGGACGAGTTTGGGACCGACAGATGGCCGGTCATAATGGAGACCTCGACAACGCCTGTCGCTCAGACGGGAAAGGCTTACAGAGCGTGCGGCGCTGTTGGCAGTCACTGGGCGTCAGTGTCGGCCTGACAAACTTGTCATCGGGTGTGCGATGTGACAGGTGTTGTTGGCAGTCACTGGGCGTCAGTGTCGGCCTGACAAACCTGTCATCGGGTGTGCGATGTGACAGGTGTTGTTGGCAGTCACTGGGCGTCAGTGTCGGCCTGACAAACCTGTCATCGGGTGTGCGCTGTGACAGGTGATGTTGGCAGTCACTGGGCGTCAGTGTCGGCCTGACAAACCTGTCATCGGGTGTGCGTGTGAAGGTTTTGTTGGCAGTCACTGGGCGTCAGTGTCGGCCTGACAAACCTGTCATCGGGTGTGCGAGTGTTGTTGGCAGTCACTGGGCGTCAGTGTCGGCCTGACAAACCTGTCTTTTGCGTATTTGGCAGTCCTGGGTGTGTGCTGTGACAGGTGATGTTGGCAGTCACTGGGCGTCAGTGTCGGCCTGACAAACCTGTCATCGGGTGTGCGATGTGACAGGTGTTGTTGGCAGTCACTGGGCGTCAGTGTCGGCCTGACAAACCTGTCATCGGGTGTGCGATGTGACAGGTGTTGTTGGCAGTCACTGGGCGTCAGTGTCGGCCTGACAAACCTGTCATCGGGTGTGCGCTGTACAGTGTTTTTTGTTTTATGGGGTTGTTTTGGCTTGACAAACCTTCATGGTGTGTGACAGGTGTTGTTGGCAGTCACTGGGCGTCAGTGTCGGCCTGACAAACCTGTCATCGGGTGTGCGCTGTGACAGGTGTTGTTGGCAGTCACTGGGCGTCAGTGTCGGCCTGACAAACCTGTCATCGGGTGTGCGCTGTGACAGGTGTTGTTGGCAGTCACTGGGCGTCAGTCGTTCGGCCTGACAAACCTGTCATCGGGTGTGCGCTGTGACAGGTGTTGTTGGCAGTCACTGGGCGTCAGTGTCGGCCTGACAAACCTGTCATCGGGTGTGCGCTGTGACAGGTGATGTTGGCAGTCACTGGGCGTCAGTGTCGGCCTGACAAACCTGTCATCGGGTGTGCGCTGTGACAGGTGTTGTTGGCAGAGCCGAGTGAGACCAGACCAGTCAGACATGGGCGAACACAGCGTCAGACAACCCTACCACATCTGCGTGACTGGCCGCTGCACTAATCGGCCGAGCTCGGCATCAGCGTAATTGTCAATAGTTATATGTGGCTCTTTCTTGAGACTTGGACGAGGAAACCTTGACAATGCCAGCGCTTACTGGCTTCAGGAGGTTACCGTCGGTTCTAGGTCACCAATGATCAATGTCAAGACCCGTGCCTCACGAGCACATAATGAACGCAAATGATCACAGGAAGACTAACAATCACCATAAAATGCACGTGAACTATTTACCCCTTAACTGGACAGATTTAGAAGTTGATAATGTTGCGGAGAGATGCGTTGAGCATAGTCGAATTGAAGATGATTATAAAATGTAACCAAATGACTATATTGGGGAAGCCATACACATGGTTAGGGACAGATACATGGAACACATCAGAGACGCGAAGAACAAAACGAAAAACATCCCTTTTGGGGAGCATTTCGATACAAATCATCCAGAAAGCATCATCACTCCAACAACGCTCAGCATCACAATCTTGCGGACTTGTAAAGACATGGCAGAACTCAAAATTTCCGAATCCATTGAAATCAGGAACCAAAATTATCTCCTAAACACAATGGTAGCTTCATGGACCATCATAAAACCAGTTCCCTATACAGCACGACACTGTACAGACGTCACCTGCACTCGCCGACTTATTCACTCCGTAATCATCTACCGGCACAGTCACTCACCCCATCATTCACCCAGAAATTCACTCACCCATGTACGCACTCACATGTTCACTCACTCACTCACACGCTCGTTCATCCACACACGCGAACACTTCGAGAGCATTGACGTATCACGGATATATGTGTTTATGAGATGTGTATATGTATGTATACGTAGGGTAGGTGTATACGGAGGGTGTCTAGGGAAGCGACGAACATTTTGGCTCTGTTAGTGCCGCATCACATATACTTGTTACAATGCCCTTTGTTATGTTGGAAATTAAATACTTGGACTTAGATGATGATTTCGTCAATATTGGTAGACGGCTTAATATGTATATATAGCATGTGCGTAAAATCCTGTGCGTAAAATGTCTCTGTATGTATATTCTGTCTCCGAAGAAGGGTCATGCCCGAAATATGTTAGACCGACTTTTGATCCTATTTTACTTAATATGAGCATTTGGTTATTTTTTCTTATAATCATGGACAGATTTAGTATCATACAGCCGTCGTAATAATTGACGTGCGGATCACATCCTGACGGAGCATAATCTGATGTCACAAATACAGTGCGTACGCTCTGATATCATTGTTTCATTGTTTTAACAACGACAGGGTGGATGGTTCCGGATACAAAACAGGATAGTCTACACATCTCACTCACAGTCGTGGTCAAACCTGCCAACTAAATAAATCTTCAGACTGTAGCATTTGGCTTGGCCCAGCACCTCTCAAATATCTCCCTTATGGCCAGCCAGTTAGATGAGCACTGCCTTGGACTTGCATCAATGATAGTACCCGATGAGAGACAGCTCGCATCCAGTCCACACATCTGCAACGGCTGCTGATACTAAAATGCAATGTTTTTCATGTAAATGGTTTTCTTCTCTCAAAATGTAACTTAAATTGTAGGAGGGGGTCTTTCGAAATCTTGGATAGTGTTTCTAAGCTCTTACATCGAGTCATGCCATGCGTATTCCTGCGTATGCCACGGTCCAGTAAGCATTTTGAGCAGCTGATATTGCGCCAATAAATGTCACATGGATAGCATCAATGTGATCGATCACGCATATAATCGAGTATCCATTGGATAGTCGATTCGATTCACATGGATATGATGATCCTATCCTGGGCTCACAAAGGTGAACCAAGAACCTGCCGTCCCGGTGCCGTCACGAAGTAGAAAACCATCAAACCATTACAGGCTGAGGACCATTGCCGGCGCAGTCACGCAGTAGAAAACCATTACAGGCTGAGGACCATTGCCGGCGCAGTCACGCAGTAGAAAACCATTACAGGCTGAGGACCATTGCCGGCGCAGGCATGCAGTAGAAAGCCATTACAGGCCGATAACTATTTCCGGCGCTGTCACGCAGTAGAAAACTGCGTCCAACTGTGTGACTGACTTGCTTACCCTCGTAGTTGTAAACGGTAGAAGCAATTCGCATTAGTCAGCTTCCTTGGTCATGTTACACACTAATTACACTACATGGGCTTGGCTACATGGACGAACCGAAGCATTAACAGGATAAAAATATACTCAACGCTTGCCCAGCAGCCCTACACAATACCCAGAGATCATATTGCTACCTAAAATGTGCATAGACATACCAAACCATCCTTGCCGTTGCAGACTTCGGTTTTGTGTGCCCACAGTGTACACAGATAACTAATGCTGAGTGTGATGTACAGGAGACGTGCAATGTGCAGGACTACCCAGGCAAACAACAATCCGTACAGTCTACTGTCGGTCTGAGTGCACGACTTTGTGATCTGCACAGGCCCGTCTGGCTAGATGCCGGAGGGAGGGGATGGGCTTGACGTCTCGAGGTCATGCAGCTGAGAGACAGCCAACACCGGACGGACTGATCTATCGAAACGAGGTGCCGATTATTGGACCGGATGACCGACTAATGTAACTGCATAATGGGCAGCATACCCACCGCCGCGGCGACCTTCGCTGCACGTCCGGGATGGTGGCCCGGCACTCGTCTGGTCCAGCCATTGTGTCGCTGTCAAAACAGTCAAAATGTGCCGGTCGTCCCCGAGGTAGAGTGACATTCCCTGTCACTGAGTATGCCTTTTAGCTGACGATGGCAGTCACGGCTTCTGGTCCCCGAGGTAGAGTGACATTTCAACTGACGATGACAGTCACGGCTTCTCGTCCCCGAGGTAGAGTGACATTTCAACTGACGATTGCAGTCACAGCTTCTCGTCCCCGAGGTAGAGTGACATTCCCTGTCACTCAGTATACCTTTTAGCTGACGATGGCAGTCACGGCTTCTCGTCCCAGAGGTAGAGTGACATTTCCTGTCACTCAGTATACCTTTTTAGCTGACGATGGCAGTCACGGCTTCTCATCCCCGAGGTAGAGTGACATTTCAACTGACGATGGCAGTGACAGGTTCTCGTCCTGGCCGGTTTTTCTCATCGTAGGTCTTATGGTCTCAGCTACATGGAAATCGTGCGGATTCGTCCCACCGAATATTGTATATCAGAGCCACGCTCTGATATACAATCACTGGCCTTCACTGAGCCATGCTCAGTGAAGGCCTTACAAAATAAGCAGATGAATATACAGTTGTGTTCGGTCTCCACGACTTTTTTATGTGCGAAATCATTGTCATGCGAAGTGTGCGGGTGTCATTCCATGTCACTTCATTGATATAATGAATGCAGAGCGACGGAGTAAAAATAAGCATGCTGCTTCAATAGGGCCTAATTCAATGGTTCCAAATATTTATTTTGCTGCAGTTCGACTGGGCACTTACCCGGGCGTGTTAGTTGTCAAAGGTCAAAGGTCAGCCAACATTCGGTCACTTACCCAGGCGTGTTCGTTGTCAAAGGTCTGCCAACATTTGGTATCGGCAGCTTCACGTCGGTCGTGCGTGACACTATTCTAGGTAGAACAGCACAATACACACCAGAACGTCACTTGCACCCATACGAGTGCATTCAAGTGTATTTCTGCTCCTCGCGTCATCATTAACGTGCCGGGTGAAGTCAAGCCTCATGCAGCTCACAGCAGTACTGATATGTCAGGTGAGGTCAAACTTACTGCAGCTCACGACGGTATGATATGTCAGATGAAGTCAAGCTTACTGCAGCTCACGACGGTGACGACATGTCAGGCAAAGTCAAGCTTTCTGCAGCTCACGACAATGCTGATATACGATTGTTGTTAACAGCTGGCAATTGACTTACCTTTGGAGTTCGCGAGAGATAGCTGCTGGTAGGTAATTCAAACAAAATATCCTATCTTTAGAACACAAAATACAAACATTTATGTGAAAAAGGCAACTGATAAACATCACAAAGAACGTACTTGTCCTGATAAGTTCGTTCGGCATTATCTGAGGCTAATGGTATTGGATATAGGACCGCCATAGGACCGGTATAATGGAGTTGAGAATATAGAGATATATGCGGCATCAATTACTTGTACGCCGAGCAACGCGTACAGCAGTTATGATTTAAGCAAATTGCACCAGATGTGCCCCCAGAAAATACGCCACATATCGCCGTCTTGAGATGGCCTGGTAATTATCGCAAGAAAACAAAATCATTTAAGATAATGCAGCACCAGATGTGCCGAATGGCGGCGTGCTGTCACACCGTTTCTCGATGATCGCAGCAAGATCAGTTGGGGTGGCATGCATCTCCCTACCCTTCTCAGCAGCGGGTGTGTGTGTGTGGGGGGGGGGGGTCTGGGACGCTGCTACATTTGTGCCAGTCGAGTTATGCAGCTGCCCTCAGCAGGGCGCAGACCAGGGCCGGAATGATTTACCGACGTATCGCCATCTGGAGCCCATTCATCGTGACAGCCAACCGCCTGTATCGGAATCAACGAGGTCAACACTCGAGGACGTTTCGCCGATCCATTTCGTGTTGTATCGGTGTAATGTGCGCACAGATACACGTAGATGCCAGTAACTCTCGGACAGACGAACTCTCTTCGTGCGCTGTCGGCAAATAGCAGCGTTAAAGGCTTGTTCAGCATGTGTTCTCTAAACTGTGCGCCGATAACCTGCGGTCCCCTCCCAACGGTATGATACTGGTGATGATGCTGGTACTGATACTGGTACTGATACTGAACTTGATGATACTGGTGACGGTGATGCAAATGCAGATGATGGCTTCTGTTGTCTGAGTGCATCAAGCCACCAACGGTCTCCGTCACGAATGCCGAAGTTAGATTAGCTTCTGATGATGACATACTAGCTAGGGACTTAGCTTCTTGAATCTGAGTCTAAAATCTTAGTACATGTCGATATTCGATACTCGAGTCTAAGCTACTTCAGGTCACACCCCTGGCAAGCACAGATGTGGTTGCTTAGAACAGCAATTAAAGTAAGCTATCATTCGGAACGCATTTTCTATGAATGGTGAAATATTCGCAAGACGTGTAGGACGAATAAACGGCAACACGTTTTCAGTCAAAAGACGGTTAATCAATGGAATAGGCTGCCTGTTGATGTAGTGGATACTCCCCCATTTGAATTATTGATATATTTAAAAATAGGCTGGTTAAATTCTTTGGATTCGAGAATCTCACTTGTAAAATTATAAGTTGTGCAGTAAGGGGATAGGAACTATAGGGTTAAGGTGGTGGATTTGAGGCTAGTAGCTGTTTAATATCATGCTGATATATAGGGAATTATGTCAGTGACGGGTGTACTTGGCGGCGGATTCAGCACCGGCCTGTGATGCTGAAGAGATTGGCCATGGTAGCACAGTGGTGTAGGTAGTTCGTCTAGAACTCAGGGTATAGCATCGATTAGGGGACTTCCGTACCTTTTTCTTGTGAGAGTATATCCCATTGACATACTTACCCCGTATGGGCTCCTGTGACTCATACTAAGTCTTAAAACTTTGCGGCTTAATTACTTTACGACACGTACTTCAGCTGGGCCTTGTGCCATATCTTCCCGTCAGTTCCGCTGGTCGGCTCCCGATGCGTCAGCATCGAGCTGACGGGATCCGTGTTCACCACAATCACACCCGTGAGTTCCGCAGATAGGCTCCTGATGCGTCAGCATCGAGCTGACGGGATCAGTGTCCACCACAGTTGCATAACAGGCGGACTCATTGGTTCGTCGGTTGGCACAAGAAACCTTTCATAATTAACTGTCAGGAACTGAGCTGCCTCTGCAGCACAGCTCTGTGTAGCGCCTATGATATGCCGCAAGGCTCTCGGTCCAGTCCGGTGGTGAACTGGTCCAGTCAAGACCGCTACGTCTCCTGAACTACATCGCTCATCTGAAAACAGCAAGCAGCCCACGACTTGTCAATCAAATGAGAACAGAACAGCGCTACCTCTCACTGGTCTAAGGACAGAACCTGACGGCCTCTCACTGGTCTGAGAACAGAACCTCACGGCTCCTTACTGGTCTGAGAACAGAACCTCACGGCTCCTTACTGGTCTGAGAACAAAACCTCACGGCTCCTTACTGGTCTGAGAACAGAACCTCACGGCTCCTTACTGGTCTGAGAACAGAACCTCACGGCTCCTTACTGGTCTGAGAACAGAACCTCACGGCTCCTTACTGGTCTGAGGACAGAACCTGACGGCCTCTCACTGGTCTGAGGACAGAACCTCACGGCTTCTTACTGGTCTGAGGACAGAACCGCACGGCCTCTCACTGATCTGAGGACAGAACCGCACGGCTCCTTACTGGTCTGAGGACAGAACCGCACGGCCTCTCACTGGTCTGAGGACAGAACCGCACGGCCTCTCACTGGTCTGAGAACAGAACCGCACGGCTCCTTACTGGTCTGAGAACAGAACCTCACGGCTCCTTACTGGTCTGAGAACAGAACCTCACGGCTCCTTACTGGTCTGAGAACAGAACCTCACGGCTCCTTACTGGTCTGAGAACAGAACCTCACGGCTCCTTACTGGTCTGAGAACAGAACCGCACGGCTCCTTACTGGTCTGAGAACAGAACCGCACGGCCTCTCACTGGTCTGAGGACAGAACCTCACGGCCTGTTGCTGGTCTGAGAACAGAACCTCACGGCCTCTCACTGGTCTGAGGACAGAACCTCACGGCTCCTTACTGGTCTGAGACCAGAACCTCACGGCTCCTTACTGGTCTGAGAACAAAACCTCACGGCTCCTTACTGGTCTGAGGACAGAACCTCACGGCTCCTTACTGGTCTGAGGACAGAACCGCACGGCCTGTTGCTGGTCTGAGGGCAGAATCACCCAACGTCCTGGTTTGCTGAGTAGAGGACGCAACTTTTCACCCGTCTGGAGACATGAACACGCGTTTTTGTTTTATGCACGATAGCACTTGAGCCCCATGACCGGTGATCCGTGATAGCAATGCTCAACTTGCTCGGTGATCGTCATTACCAACGACTTATTGATTATGAATCTGGGGATGCCATACATTGCCAGTCAATACCCATTTGAATGTTGTTGGTTTGTCACTCATCAATACCACACCGCGAAGGCGCGCTCAAGTGTCGCTGCTTTGTCACTCATCAGTACCACACAGCGAAGGCGCGCTCGAGTGTCGCTGCTTTGTCACTCATCAGTACCACACAGCGAAGGCGGGCTCGAGTGTCGCTGCTTTGTCACTCATCAGTACTACACAGCGAAGGCGGGCTCGAGTGTCGCTGCTTTGTCACTCATCAGTACCACACAGCGAAGGCGGGCTCGAGTGTCGCTGGTTTGTCACTCATCAGTACTACACAGCGAAGGCGGGCTCAACTGTCGCTGGTTTGTCACTCATCAGTACCACACAGCGAAGGCGAGCTCGAGTGTCGCTGGTTTGTCACTCATCAATACCACACCGCGAAGGCAAGCTCAAGTGTCGCTGGTTTGTCACTCATCAGTACCACACGCGAAGGCGGGCTCGAGTGTCGCTGGTTTGTCACTCATCAGTACCACGCAGCGAAGGCGGGCTCGAGTGTCGCTGCTTTGCCACTCATCAGTACCACACAGCGAAGGCAAGCTCAACTGTCGCTGGTTTGTCACTCATCAGTACCACACAGCGAAGGCGGGCTCGAGTGTCGCTGGTTTGTCACTCATCAGTACCACACAGCGAAGGCGGGCTCGAGTGTCGCTGGTTGTCACTCATCAGTACCACACAGCGAAGGCGGGCTCGAGTGTCGCTGGTTGTCACTCATCAGTACCACACCGCGAAGGCGGGCTCGAGTGTCGCTGGTTTGTCACTCATCAGTACTACACAGCGAAGGCGGGCTCAACTGTCGCTGGTTTGTCACTCATCAGTACCACACAGCGAAGGCGGGCTCGAGTGTCGCTGCTTTGTCACTCATCAGTACCACACAGCGAAGGCGAGCTCAACTGTCGCTGGTTTGTCACTCATCAGTACTACACAGCGAAGGCGGGCTCGAGTGTCGCTGGTTTGTCACTCATCAGTACCACACAGCGAAGGCGGGCTCGAGTGTCGCTGGTTTGTCACTCATCAGTACCACACAGCGAAGGCGAGCTCAACTGTCGCTGGTTTGTCACTCATCAGTACCACACAGCGAAGGCGGGCTCGAGTGTCGCTGGTTTGTCACTCATCAGTACCACACAGCGAAGGCGCGCTCGAGTGTCGCTGCTTTGTCACTCATCAGTACCACGCAGCGAAGGCGGGCTCGAGTGTCGCTGCTTTGTCACTCATCAGTACCACACAGCGAAGGCGGGCTCGAGTGTCGCTGCTTTGTCACTCATCAGTACCACACGCGAAGGCGATCTCGAGTGTCGCTGGTTTGTCACTCATCAGTACCACACAGCGAAGGCGGGCTCGAGTGTCGCTGGTTTGTCACTCATCAGTACCACACAGCGAAGGCGGGCTCGAGTGTCGCTGCTTTGTCACTCATCAGTACCACACAGCGAAGGCGGGCTCGAGTGTCGCTGGTTTGTCACCTCATCAGTACCACACAGCGAAGGCGGGCTCGAGTGTCGCTGGTTTGTCACTCATCAGTACCACACAGCGAAGGCGGGCTCGAGTGTCGCTGGTTTGTCACTCATCAGTACCACACAGCGAAGGCGGGCTCGAGTGTCGCTGGTTTGTCACTCATCAGTACCACACGCGAAGGCGGGCTCGAGTGTCGCTGCTTTGTCACTCATCAGTACCACACGCGAAGGCGGGCTCGAGTGTCGCTGGTTGTCACTCACCAGTACCACACCGCGAAGGCGCGCTCGAGTGTCGCTGCTTTGTCACTCATCAGTACCACACGCGAAGGCGGGCTCGAGTGTCGCTGGTTTGTCACTCATCAGTACCACACAGCGAAGGCGGGCTCGAGTGTCGCTGGTTTGTCACTCATCAGTACCACACAGCGAAGGCAAGCTCAACTGTCGCTGCTTTGTCACTCATCAGTACCACACAGCGAAGGCGGGCTCGAGTGTCGCTGGTTTGTCACTCATCAGTACCACACAGCGAAGGCGGGCTCGAGTGTCGCTGCTTTGTCACTCATCAGTACCACACAGCGAAGGCGGGCTCGAGTGTCGCTGCTTTGTCACTCATCAGTACTACACAGCGAAGGCGGGCTCGAGTGTCGCTGGTTTGTCACTCATCAGTACCACACAGCGAAGGCGGGCTCGAGTGTCGCTGGTTTGGCACATATCAGTACCACACCGCAAAGGCGAACTCGACCGCCAGGCATTGCTCAACTCACCACATGGAAAATAGACCACGTGACACGCCCTTCACGCGGATCGTTGATTTGCCAATGGTGTCGCCTGTGGCAAAGTCGATGACCTATCTACATGCGCAGATGCTCCAAACGCAGTGAGTTGAGCTACTCATTGTCGGAGCTGTGTTTTGCATATGCCTGTGCACAAGACCGGTGTGGAGGTGGCGTCAATCGACTTCCTGTTCCAAACGGCATCCGATTAGCGAACGAGCCATTAAACCAGGCGAATGGGCATCCCACAAATCAGCATAAGCCGCGGACGGTGGGACGATCGCGGTGACCTTGCGAGGGTCACCCACACCTCGGTATTCAAATCCCGAGTGTTGTCGGCCGAGATACTAGCCGAGCCATGCGGCGTGCTGTGGCTGACGGTGCCGCACCAGGCGCAGCAGACAGCAGACATCCCGTCAGACACCAGACAGCAGACAGCCGGAATACGCCGTCGTCCGACTGGCGCCAGTCCGTGCAGAGCGTGTCCGGACGTCTGCGGACGGTGCACGCTGCACAGGGCCATCTCCATCGGCCGGACGGCAGGCGGCCGTCTCGTTAACTCACGTCGAGCGGCCGCACACTGCCGGCGCGCCCCGCCCGACCTTCCACGCTGGTCGGCCGTCCTCTGTCAAAACAGCGTCGTGCCGCAGCTCCCCTCCCCGCTGCTGTTTACCCGCGCCGGCCGGCAAGGTCGGCGCCGGCCGCCCGCGGCGCCGACCGACGTTCTCCTGCAGCCGCTCCACAAGCAGTCCGGAGGGTGGCCCGGGTACTGCAGCTCTGCAGCCGCTCCAGTGAGGGTCCAGAGGATGGCCTGGGTACTGCAGCTCGGCAGCCGCTCCACGTCGGAGGGTGGCGGGTCGTCGCAGCCGCCAAAGCAGTCGGGGTGGCCGGGAGCAGCCTAGCCGCCCAAAGCAGTCCGGAGGGTGGCCTGGGTACTGCAGCTCGCAGCCGCTCCAGTGAGGGTCCAGAGGATGGCCTGGGTACTGCAGCTCGGCAGCCGCTTCAGTGAGGGGTCCGAAGGGCGGCCTGGGTACTGCAGCTCTGCAGACACTCCAGTGAGAGGTCCGGAAGCTGGCGTAAGCAGCAGTGCACCGGAAATGATAATGCTGTCTGCGGCACTGCCCAAGGAAGACCGGTGCGCCGAGGCAAGCTGCACTGATGTTTGATTCTCGCGGTTGTCAGCGGCCGTTCAAAGAGCAGGAGTGATTCAGAGTGCTGGCCACACCTACTGGCCGTGGTGTATCGCCTCCGCCCGGTGCCAAGATGTGCTAAGGCGATGTTCGGATGTATCTACCTCCTCAGACAGCAGTGGCGGTGTAGAGACCAAGGCTGCCCTCTCAGAGAGTGGTGACGGCCGAGGCGCTCGGTTACTCTCACAGAGACCAGTGACACTACAGGGGATCAGCTACTCTCTCACAGACCAGTGACACTACAGGGGCTCAGCTACTCTCTCACAGACCAGTGACACTACAGGGGCTCAGCTACCTCTCAACGCACCAGACAAAACTCTCCACAGACCAGTGACACTACAGGGCTCAGCTACTCTCTCACAGACCAGTGGCACACAGGGGCTCAGCTACTCCCTCACAGACCAGTGACACTACAGGGCTCAGCCTTCACAAAAAGGGAGAAACAGAAAGCAGCTCTCTCACAGACCAGTGACACTACAGGGGCTCAGCTACTCTCTCACAGACCAGTGACACTACAGGGGCTCAGCTACTCTCTCACAGACCAGTGACACTACAGGGGCTCAGCTACTCTCTCACAGACCAGTGACACTACAGGGGCTCAGCTACTCTCTCACAGACCAGTGACACTACAGGGGCTCAGCTACTCTCTCACAGACCAGTGACACTACAGGGGCTCAGCTACTCTCTCACAGACCAGTGACACTACAGGGGCTCAGCTACTCTCTCACAGACCAGTGACACTACAGGGCCTCAGCTACTCTCTCACAGACCAGTGACACTACAGGGGCTCAGCTACTCTCTCACACAAAGTACACTCGGGCTCAGCTACTCTCTCACAGACCAGTGACACTACAGGGGCTCAGCTACTCTCTCACAGACCAGTGACACTACAGGGGCTCAGCTACTCTCTCACAGACCAGTGACACTACAGGGGCTCAGCTACTCTCTCACAGACCAGTGACACTACAGGGGCTCCAGCTACTCTCTCACAGACCAGTGACACTACAGGGGCTCAGCTACTCTCTCACAGACCAGTGACACTACAGGGGCTCAGCTACTCTCTCACAGACCAGTGACACTACAGGGGCTCAGCTACTCTCTCACAGACCAGTGACACTACAGGGGCTCAGCTACTCTCTCACAACCAGTGACACTACGGCTCAGCTCTCTCTCACAGACCAGTGACACTACAGGGGCTCAGCTACTCTCTCACAGACCAGTGACACTACAGGGGCTCAGCTACTCTCTCACAGACCAGTGACACTACAGGGGCTCAGCTACTCTCTCACAGACCAGTGACACTACAGGGGCTCAGCTACTCTCTCACAGACCAGTGACACTACAGGGGCTCAGCTACTCTCTCACAGACCAGTGACACTACAGGGGCTCGGCAGTGGCAAGCTCCGGCCATCCTGCAATATGCCGCTATCTACACTGCCAGGAATGTTGTGTTGGGACGTGGACGCCAGCTACCTTCCAAAGCGACTCGGTCACGGATATGTTGACTCAGTGCATCGGCCGTGTCTGGCTGCCAACGCACCGCCCTCGGCGTATCGCAACCATACCGGTGATGCGGATACCCCTGACCGACATCGCATGGCGCGTGATGCAGATACCTGCTCCCTGATCGACATCACATGTTGACCGACACCACATGTCGACCGACACCACATGTCGGCCGACATACATGTCGGCCGACATCACATATCGACCGACATCACACACATCGACCGACATCACACATCGACCGATATCACATGCCATGTGATGCGGATCTCCCGTGACCGACATCACATGTCGACCGATTCAGTAATTGGCCGCGCTTTCGGTCCACCGGCCGATTGCCATGGGCGTGTGCATCTCGGCATTGTTTAAACGGCACTGCTGAATGGAAAAACGTCGGTGGGCTGTCGTCGCGCCCGCAGAACTGAAGCCAATTGAATATGCAGATAGTTGCCACTTGGAGAAATGCCTACAGAACTACTTGTCACGGCCTGCTGGTGTTTCACACGGTCGTTGGTCATGCATGACCGCTCCAATGACGTCGTGTAATGTGCATAGCATCTTGTCTGCCATATCGTGCGTCGGCTTATTTGGAAATCAAGCAAACCGAACCGGGCAGCATCGGCGGGCTGTGGTCGCGTAGCTACCGCCCAGAGAGGGCAGCATCGGCGTGGCTGTGGTCGCGTAACTACCGCCCAGAGAGGGCAGCATCGGCGTGGCTGTCGTCGCGTAACTACCGCCCAGAGAGGGCAGCATGAGCGTGACTGTGGTCGCCTAACTACCGCCCAGAGAGGGCAGCATCGGCGTGACTGTGGTCGCCTAACTACCGCCCAGAGAGGGCAGCATCGGCGTGACTGTGGTCGCGTAACTACCGCCCAGAGAGGGCAGCATCGGCGTGATTGTGGTCGCGTAACTACCGCCCAGAGAGGGCTGCATCGGGGTGGCTGTGGTCGCGTAACTACCGCCCAGAGAGGGCAGCATCGGCGTGGCTGTGGTCGCGTAACTACCGCCCAGAGAGGGCAGCATCGGCGTGGCTGTGGTCGCGTAACTATCGCCCAGAGAGGGCAGCATCGGCGTGGCTGTGGTCGCGTAACTACCGCCCAGAGAGGGCAGCATCGGCGTGGCTGTGGTCGCGTAACTACCGCCCAGAGAGGGCAGCATCGGCGTGGCTGTGGTCGCGTAACTACCGCCCAGAGAGGGCAGCATGAGCGTGATTGTGGTCGCGTAACTACCGCCCAGAGAGGGCAGCATCGGCGTGGCTGTGGTCGCGTAACTACCGCCCAGAGAGGGCAGCATCGGCGTGATTGTGGTCGCGTAACTACCGCCCAGAGAGGGCTGCATCGGGGTGGCTGTGGTCGCGTAACTACCGCCCAGAGAGGGCAGCATCGGCGTGGCTGTGGTCGCGTAACTACCGCCCAGAGAGGGCAGCATGAGCGTGATTGTGGTCGCGTAACTACCGCCCAGAGAGGGCAGCATCGGCGTGACTGTGGTCGCCTAACTACCGCCAAGAGAGGGCTGCATTCCACTACCACATGACACTAGGCCATTAGCTACACCGCCCACCAACGTGCCGCGCTCTCATCACGTGCTAGCACGGGTGGCAGCTCTAGGTCGTTAGTTTCTCCGCCCCATCAACATACCGCGCTCTCATCACGTGCTAACGCAGCCGGTAGCTCTAGGTTCCCATGGGAGCGGCAATCGCGGACATTTGCAGGTGCCAGACGGACCAGAGCGAGCGACCGCACCCAGCTTCCTTTATTGCTGACCTTAGTTCTCGCAGTGAAAATGGGAGGAAAATATGTTGTTCGTTTCACAGGCACCAGCTTTCAGTTCGCATTCTATTGCAAATCGAATACAGGACCAGCATTGTAGATGGTCCTGAAGTGACTTCGAACTTTGTAAGCTGTGCAGCTATTTGAAACATGCGAGCGTGCCGTAGATAAAGTTTGTGAGATACAGGAAACCTTATCAGCTGTGGTGGTGTGCATCGTGCCTATATCTAGCCAGTCATCCGGATCTTGGTGGGGATATCCTTAGCTTTCACCAAGCATATTACGGCGACGCACGCGCCTTACATCCCGTCATCGACGGACCGGACCCTCTCAACAGATTCACCGATAGCCACGACTAGCTGGTGACCAATGCCTCCTGTTTTAGCCCGACAGACGCCGGAACCTCGCCAGCTCGCGTCCAGTGGCGAGCTGGGCCGACACTGGGCTCAGGGTACCGCCCGCGGGCGTCCGGCCGGCAGTCAGCCGTGCTATCTCCCGCAGCTGCCCCGGATGTCTGGGGAGCGACACAGCGGAGTACAGACGTGTCACCGCCCCAGTGGTGTAGTGGGGACGGTGTGGCGGACGTGGTCCGGCACGATCCTGCAGCAGGGGACGGTGTCTGTCACCGACTGGCCATGTCTGCCACATGGCCAGTTGGTGACGACTGGTAGCGGCCAATGGGCTGACGAACGAGAGGCTGACGGGCGAGGAACTGACGGGCGAGGGGCTGGCGGATGAGGAGCTAACGGATGATGGCTGATGGATGAAGAGCTGACAGGTGATAGGAGACGGGGAGGGGCTGACTGGTGAGGGATTGACGGATGAGAAGCTGATGGATGAAGGGAAACGAGTGAGGAGCTGACTGGTGAGTGGCTGAAGGGTGAGAGGCTGAAGAGTCAGAGGCTGAAGGGTGAGTGACTGAAGGGTGAGTGACTGAAGGGTGAGTGGCTGAAGGATGAGTGGCTGAAGGGTGAGTGGCTGACGGGTGAATGGCTGACGGGTGAATGGCTGACGGGTTGACGGGTGAGAGGAGACGGGGATAGACTGACTGGTGAGGGACTGATGGATGAGGAGCTGATGTGCGAGGGGCTGACGGATGAGAGGCCAACGGGTGACAGGCTGACAGATAAGAAGCTAAATGGTGAATGGCTGACGGGTGGGGAGCTGATACGTGGGAGGCTGACAGCTGGCGGGTTAGAAACTAACCGATAAGAGGCTTACTGGCGGGATGCTACCGGGTGACGAACTGACGGGTGATATGGTGACTCTGATCCCCTCCTCTACTGTTCCAGTGTCCTGGGTGTTATGGGTGACGCACTGATGGTCATATGGTGACTCTGATCCCCTCCTCTACTGTTCCAGTGTCCTGGGTGTTATGGGTGACGCACTGATGGTCATATGGTGACTCTGA
Source organism: Ashinkailepas kermadecensis (assembly GCA_034440615.1). NCBI lineage: Eukaryota > Metazoa > Arthropoda > Thecostraca > Neolepadidae > Ashinkailepas > Ashinkailepas kermadecensis. The sequence goes on along the minus strand of JAOTOM010004039.1, from coordinate 22,851 downwards.
TCCCCCCTCTACTGTTCCAGTGTCCTGGGTGTTATGGGTGACGCACTGATGGTCATATGGTGACTCTGATCCCATCCTCTACTGTTCCAGTGTCCTGGGTGTTATGGGTGACGCACTGATGGTCATATGGTGACTCTGATCCCCTCCTCTACTGTTCCAGTGTCCTGGGTGTTATGGGTGACGACTGGTGACTCTGATCCCCCTCCTGTGCTGTTCCAGTGTCCTGGGTGTTATGGGTGACGTACTGACGGGTGATATGATGACTCTGATCCCTTGCTCTACTGTTCCAGTGTCCTGAGTGTTATGGGTGACGTACTGACGGGTGGTATGATGACTCTGATCCCTTCCTGTACTGTTCCAGTGTCCTGGGTGTTATGGGTGACGCACTGATGGTCATATGGTGACTCTGATCCCCTCCTCTACTGTTCCAGTGTCCTGGGTGTTTGTGTGACGACTGGTGACTCTGATCCCCTCCTGTGCTGTTCCAGTGTCCTGGGTGTTATGGGTGACGTACTGACGGGTGATATGATGACTCTGATCCCTTCCTGTACTGTTCCAGTGTCCTGGGTGTTTGTGTGACGACTGGTGACTCTGATCCCCTCGTGCTGTTCCAGTGTCCTGGGTGTTATGGGTGACGTACTGACGGGTGATATGATGACTCTGATCCCTTGCTCTACTGTTCCAGTGTCCTGAGTGTTATGGGTGACGTACTGCCGGGTGATATGATGACTCTGATCCCTTCCTGTACTGTTCCAGTGTCCTGGGTGTTTGTGTGACGACTGGTGACTCTGATCCCCTCCTGTGCTGTTCCAGTGTCCTGGGTGTTATGGGTGACGCACTGACGGGTGATACGGTGACTCTGATCCCCTCTTCTTCTGTTCCAGTGTCCTGGGTGTCAGTGGAGACGATGGTACGGCTGCGGTGTGGTACACACTCCTCACTCACCAAAGCCGGCCGGAAACGGCGCCCCCCCCCCCGGTACAGCTACAGCTACATGTCTGGCGTTTTGCCACGATGTCGTGTGCCCCCCTCCCCAGGTACAGCTACAGCTACATGTCTGGCGCTGTGCCGCGATGTCGTGACCCAGCGGCACCCAACAGTGCATTAGCGCACCGTCGCCATAGGGCGTGCTCAGTGCGGAGCCAGCGCGTCTGAAAGCTGCGTCAATATCGAAGCAGCGGCGGTCCAGCGTGGCGCCGGGGCCGCTCGGATCGAATTTCACGACAAACACTGCCACAGATGGATGTTGGATCTGTCGACAGGGGGAGCGGTCAGAGGCGCGCGGCACTGTGTCCCACCGACTCGGAATACAGATGCGCCGCCGATATCGCGCTGTCAAGTATCGCTGCATTGCATTAGGTTCAAGTGTGTCGGAATGGATGCCAAGGTGTCTTCAAGGTCGACTCGCACAAAATAACAACGCTCCGAACGGCGACAAATAGTAGGTCTGGGGGGAGAAAGTTAGGGCGTCACAGCGTAGACAAGGAGGGGCCAAGAGGCAGCCCCCTAGAGGGTCGGAGGGGATCCTCCAGGAGGCCACCTTGAGGGGCCCCTGGATCGACGAAAGGAGCCCCGGGCTGATGGGAAGGGTCCCGGGCCGATGAAGATGGCCCTGAGTAGACGAAAAATTCCCTCAGAAAATGTTGAGGGCCCTTGGCTGGGGGTTAACGTGAAGGGCTTCTAGATCTACGGAGAGGCCCTGATGGTTGGAACAGCCCAAGGCTGACGGAGAGGGCTCGGAGCCAATATGAAGGACTCCTGGGCTGTCGGTGGAGCCCAAGCCGAGGAAACGACCCTTGACCTGAAGGATAGGGCACAAGCGTTTGACAAGGGGCCTCCGGCTTGCCGGAAAAGGCTTCAAAGAGGGCCCCTGAGAAGACGGAAGGGGCCCTAGTTGCCGGAGCGGACCTAGGGACATCAGAAATGGCTCATAGCTGACGGCTGGGCCCAAGCTGTACAAGGGCCCCTGGCTTAATCGAGGGGTCCAAGTTGTTGAAAGAGGGCCTCCGGCCTGGCAGAGGAGGCCCTAAATCGCTAAGGAGGGCCCCTGTGCCGACAGAGAGGATCCTTAGCCGCGGGAGGACACCCAGCAGTCGGACAGCGTGCAGAGAACCCCTGGGAGATAGGAGAGAACCCCTATGAAGAACCCCTGGGCCGATGGACCGAAACCGCACAGGAGGCCCCTTGCGTGATAGAGGAATTCCAAGCTTGTGAAGAGGAGACCCCGGCCGGACGGAAGGTGTCATCATTTTCAGGCGGTCTATGGGGTATTTTCAGGCGGTCTATGGGGTATTTTCAGGCGGTCTATGGGGTATTTTCAGGCGGTCTTTAGGGGTATTTTCAGGCGGTCTATGGGGTATTTTCAGGCGGTCTATGGGGTATTTTCAGGCGGTCTATGGGGTATTTTCAGGCGGTCTATGGGGTATTTTCAGGCGGTCTATGGGGTATTTTCAGGCGGTCTATGGGGTATTTTCAGGCGGTCTATGGGGTATTTTCAGGCGGTCTATGGGGTATTTTCAGGCGGTCTATGGGGTATTTTCAGGCGGTCTATGGGGTATTTTCAGGCGGTCTATGGGGTATTTTCAGGCGGTCTATGGGGTATTTTCAGGCGGTCTATGGGGTATTTTCAGGCGGTCTATGGGGTATTTTCAGGCGGTCTATGGGGTATTTTCAGGCGGTCTATGGGGTATTTTCAGGCGGTCTATGGGGTATTTTCAGGCGGTCTATGGGGTATTTTCAGGCGGTCTATGGGGTATTTTCAGGCGGTCTATGGGGTATTTTCAGGCGGTCTATGGGGTATTTTCAGGCGGTCTATGGGGTATTTTCAGGCGGTCTATGGGGTATTTTCAGGCGGTCTATGGGGTATTTTCAGGCGGTCTATGGGGTATTTTCAGGCGGTCTATGGGGTATTTTCAGGCGGTCTATGGGGTATTTTCAGGCGGTCTATGGGGTATTTTCAGGCGGTCTATGGGGTATTTTCAGGCGGTCTATGGGGTATTTTCAGGCGGTCTATGGGGTATTCTGAAGTACCTGAAGATTGAAGAAATGCAAACGTAGTGCCAATTTTCAAAAAAGGGAAGTATGAAGTTTGTAGTAAACTACAGGCCAGTCAGTTTGACCTCAATAGTTTGCAAGATACTAGAAAATCTGGTTAAACGGAATGTTCCGATTCATCTTGATAGGCACAACCTTTTAAGGGATACTTACTCAACATGGATTTCAATCTCGAAGGTCTTGTTTAACTAACTTGTTGGAGTTCATGGAGTATGTTGCTAAATAAGTAGACAATCAAAGCAAGATGATGTTGTGTACTTGGACTTTAGCAAAGCTTTTGATAAAGTTCCACATAGAAGGCTAATCCATCAACTACAGCAACATGGGATTGTTGGAAAAGTTCTAGGTTGGATTGAAGCATGGTCGAGGGAAGGAAACAAAGGTAGTGTTAAATTGATGTAAATCTGATTAGAAGGATATTCTGAGTGGAGTACCACAGGGCTCTATTCTAGGGCAACTTCTCTTTATCATCTTTGGGAATAACATTGAGGTAGGGCTGAGGAATAGTGTTCAGATTTGTTGATGACATCAAGCTGGTAGGAGTGGCTAACAGTAGTGATCAATTTTGTAATATTCAACTAGACTTGGATGACCTAAAAAGTGTGCTGATCAATGGCAGATGTCATAAAGTCATAAAGTATTAAGGCTTAATAAGAGCCACAGGGGCCCATCTGGGTTAAGCCTATCTAGAAAAGGTACTAGAATGTACATACTCCCACCCCAATCAATCCCTTATCCCAAGTTCCTAGGAAGCTATATATCCCAGCCCATCTAACACCACTCACTTGCTACCGCCTAACACCCTCAATAATCACAAGCTCCTCCCATCACACCCATCGTGCCACCATAGACAACCTCATCAGCATCACATCCCGAAGGAAGGTGCCGAATCCACTGCTAGGCACATCCCACCGAAATTCATAAAGCGTTCAGACTTAATAAGAGACTCACTTGCTATTGCATAATACACTCAACAATTACAAACTCCTCCCATCATACCCATTCTGCTACCATAGACAATCTCATCAATATCACATCCCGAAGGAAGGTGCTGAATCCACTGCTAGGTACACCCTATATAAAGTTATAAAGCATTTAGACTTAATAAGAGACTCACTTGCTATTTCATAACACAGTCAACAATTACAAACTCCTCCCAACTCCCACTGTTCCCTGTCGATCAACCTTCCCTGGAAAACAGAAAAACAATCCCCCTATTCTTATAATGATTGTCTATGCCGTTTTTAAAGATGTTCAGTGTGTTGCTTCTGACAATGGTTCCTGGCAGCTGGTTCCAGTGTTCTACTACCCTGTTGGTCAAGAAAGACTGTCTTAACCTTGTCCTGCTGTGATTAACTTTAATTTTGAATTGATGGCCTCTAATTGCATCATTTCTGTTAAATTCAAACATTTCCCTGAGATATCCCTGTTCCTGACCATGAACAAATTTAAAAACCTCGATGAGATCTCCTCTCAGCCTTCTATATCTAAGTGAAAACATGTTCAATTTCTTCAGTCTTTCCTCATATTCCAGGTTGCCTATACCATTAACCATTTTTGTTGCCCTCTTTTGTACTCTCTCGAAAAGCCAACAATCTTTCTCATAACTAGGGGACCAAGCTTGGACACAGTATTCCAAATGTGGCCAGACATATACACAGTAAAGCTTCCTGATGATCTCCTCACTTTTGTATGACACATTCCTCTGTATTGCCCCAAGCATTCTTAGTGCCTACTTCCTGGCTTCTTTGGTCTGTTCTGATGCCCCCAATTTTGTGTTCAAAATTACACCTAAGTCTTTCTCCTGCTGAGTCACAGATAGTACTTGGCCACCCATCAAGTATGGAGCCTTCATATGCTGCCTACCTACATGCATGACTTTGCACTTATCAAAATTAAACTTCATTTGCCATTTTTCGGACCACTTCACTAGCTCGTCTAAGTCTTTCTGCAGCAAAACCTGCTCATTTTTCCCTGTTATTGCCCTAAAGATCTTCAAATCATCCGCAAATTTCAAAACCTTGCTGCTTAGGCCACATTCAATGCTATTCACATATATAATGAACAATAGTGGCCCCAGTACCGACCCCTGGGGGACTCCACTAAGAACATTTTGCCATGATGACTTTGTACCATTTAGCATCACTCTCTGCTGTCGATCTGAAAGCCACAACTCTATCCATTTTAGGATGCTACCTGCAATACCATGGACCTGAAGCTGCATCATTAACCGTGTATGGGGTACCTTGTCAAAAGCCTTACTAAAGTCAAGATATGCTACATCAACCTGATTTCCCTGATCAAATTGTTCTGTAGCAAAATTCAAAAAGTCCAAGAGATTTGTGAGGCTCGATCGCCCTTTTCTAAACCCATGTTGAGTATCTTGAATCAATCTGTTTCCTTCCGGAAAACTAACTATTATATCCTTGATAATTGATTCGAGTACCTTGCAGACTAGGGATGTGAGGCTTACTGGCCTATAGTTTTCAACTTTCCTCTTTCTCCTTTCTTGAAAATAGGAACTACATTTGCCCTTTTCCAATCTGTTGGAATTTCATTTTGCGAAACTGATCTACAAAATATTATACTAAGTGGAATTGCCACTTCCTTTTCAGCTTCCCGCAATACCCTAGCATAAATTCCATCGGGTCCTGCTGCCTTGTTTGTCTTTATTTTTCTGATATAATTGAAAACAATATCACTATCAATGAAATCAACATCGTGTATCTGATCACCTGTCACTGAACTGTGGTTCACGGTTGGCAGATTAGTCACATCCTCCACTGTAAACACTGATTTAAACTGCTTGCTCAGCTCCTCAACCATCTCACTATCCTCACTCAATATAGTCCCATTTACATCCAGTGGACCAATTGTGCTTGAAACTTTACTTAGCTTGTAGAAACTAAAGAACTTTTTACTGTCCCCATTACAGTTCCTAGCCAAATCCAATTCTTTTGCTCGCTTTGCTGCTCTGATTTTCTGCTTCACAGCGTCTCTAGATTTTTGATACGACCTTAGATTTACGATATTTGAAGCCTCCTTAAATACTCTAAATGCACCTTTCTTAGCCTTAATTGCTTTCATCACATCTGGTGTAAGCCATGCTGGCTTTCCTACCCTTCTTTTGCGCCTTTGCTTTTGGGGGACATGTCTAATCTGAATTTCCCTCAAGTAGGATTTGAACTGTTCCCACATTTCACAGGCATTTAAATCAAATAATTCTTCTTCCCATTTTATGGCACTGAAAGCCTCTCTCATGCAGGCAAAGTCTGCCCTGTTAAAATTTGGAATCGTTGCCAAATTATCCTTGATTGTCCCTGATACCTGTGCCTTAAATCTCACTATGTTATGGTCACTTCTTCCCAGAGTTTCTACTACAGTCAAGTCTTGAACTAAATCACTTAAATCTGAGAAGACAAGGTCCAAGAATGAGCCCTGCCTGGTTGGTTCCATTACAAACTGGTGTAAGAACAAGTCCTCTTCAAGGCATTTCCTAAACAGTTTACATGATGGGGAGCCAACACCAACATTTTCATATCCTTTTAGAGTCACCAAGAATAAGGCACTTGGATGACCTAAAAAGTGTGCTGAGCAATGGCAGATGTCTTTCAACTATGATAAGTGTAAGGTTATGCATATGGGGTCTGGAGGAGAGACTTTCAGATATACAATGGGAGGGAGGGAACTGGATGTTATTGAAGAGGAAAGAGACTTAGGTGTGTTGGTTTCAAAAGACCTTAAAGCAGAAAAACAATGTATTTCAGCTAGGAACAGGGCACTCAGAATGCTGTGACTCATTAATAGGAGTGTGAGATATAAAAGCAAGGAAGTCATGAAAAAGCTGCACTTAGCATATGCGCGATCCCACTTGGAATATTCTGTACAAGCATGGAGCACCTACTTAGAAAAATATATACATATCTTAGAAAGAGTACAGCGCAAAGACACTAGACTCATCATTGGAATAGGTAACTTATAATATGAAGAAAGGCTTACCGCATTATATATGTGGTTACTCAAGTATAGGAGATTAAGGGGGGGGCATGATTGAAATGCACAAAATTGTTAAAGGGCTAGATCAGGTCAATTTGAACGATGCTCTTGGGCTTAGAGTATCACATAGAGATCATCAGTTCAGGTTAGACAACTTGAGGTGTAGGACAGTTAAGCGACAACAGGTCTTCAGTCAAAGGGTTGTTGATCAATGAAATAGGCTGCCTGCTGATGTGGGAAGTTCCTCATTAAATGTACTTAAAAGTAGGGTGCACAATTTTTTTTAGACATGAAAATCTTCTTTTTTAGTTCTAAATAGTGATGGATGGGGCAAGATTTATGCTAAGTAAGTGTGCACGGCACAGATCCCTTTAAGCAGGTATGAATGTAGTTGGAAAATGATTGGTAAGGCATTCAATCCACATCACATGTGTTAAGAGGGATCAAGGGAATAGGGCTGGATAGCTAAGGTTGATTTTTAGCTTTAGATAGCTAAGGTTGATAGCTAAGGTTGAACATTGATAGGTGTGTGGGATGTTAGTATATGTTTTCCTTAGGATATGGTCATGGTTGGGGTGGGTCTTTTTACCAGGCTTATGATATCTTCCATTTACAGACGTAACTGGATGGCCCTTGTGGCTCTTATTATGTCTAAACACTTTATGACTTTATGACCTTATGAGCCGTGGAAGAGGGTCCTTGAGCCGACGGATAATGGCCCCGGGCCGGACGTGCAGAGCCACTGGGTCGGGCCACTGGGTCAGAGCTGACAGCGGGCCTCATGCCAATAAGGAGGCTCCAGAGCTATGGAGACGATCCGGGCCGAAGCGAAAGGTTCCCGGTGCGACGTAAAAGGCCTCTAATCTCATAGAGGGGGGGTCCAGGGTATTAAAAAGCAGTGGCTTTTCCAAGGAGTGAAGTGGCGCCCGCCCTCCTGGCGAGTCCGATGGGGCCCTCCAAGCGACCGCCCTGAGGGGCAGATATATAATTGAGAAAAAAATTGAAACGCATTTAACCGCTTGTGCGGAAAGGACCCATGAGATCTGAAGACGTCCACCCTGAGGACTGACAAAAGCCGTGAAAACAAGATAGGGCCCGCCCGATAATTGGAATGCCCATGCTGGAGAGAGTGGTCTCAGCTGGAATGGCCCCTGACAGCTGAGGAATAAACGTAGCGCCTGAGGGACCCCGAGGGCTGGGATGCTCTTTGGATTTGAAAGGACCCTTGAGGGATGAACAGGACTCCTAAGAGCTGAAGAAGACCAGTGAGGATCCACTACGATCTGAAATACCCCAGAGATCAGGGCTAGACAGGATCATTGAGGACTGTGATGTGTCCCTGAAGCAGGAGAAGGCCCTGAGGGATGAAGAGGATGTTGTGAGAGTCAGAGGACTGGACTGGGATTGTTCTGAGGTTAAGAACGGTCCCTCATGGAAAAACAAGGTCCCCTTGGTATTTTCACAAATTTGCTGTTGGCTGGCCATTGATGTGAGGAATGTCGGGGGACAACACCAGAGCTATACTGTTTTTAAAACCATAAGGGCTATCGATAACTAGGAAGGGCCCCTAGCAGCTTGATAGGGCTCTTGAGGGCCAACAGAGCCCCAAGAGCTGAGGAGAGTTCCTGAGCCTAATGATGGTTGCAAAAATACCGAGGGCCAGCGTCAGAGTTAGAAAGCCCTTGAAGCTAGAAAGACTGTCCAGGACTGAGAAGGGAACCTAACAGCTGGGGAGGACCCATGGCGATTGAAGATTGTCACTGAGCGCTAGAATGGACTGGACTGGGATGCCCAATAGGTTTGAAAGCGGTCCCTATCAGAAGAGCAGGGCCTCCTAAGATCTAAAGAGAGTCCCTAAGGTCTAGCGATTGTTGTAAGAAATAGTGAGAGCCAGTTTCAGATATAGAATGCCCTTGCTAGCCCTAAAGACTTTCGAGGACTGGGGAGGTCCCTGAGAGCTAGAGCGCACCGGACTGTGATGCTCCTGAGGCTTAGGAGAAACACTCAAGGATGAACATAGCCACCTAAGAGCTATTGGGGGTTCCGAGAGCTGGAGATGTTCGCTAGCAATAGCAATTGTGAGGCCTATCTCAGAGCTGCAGGATTCCCCTGAAAGCTAGGCAGGTTTCTCGAAAACTGGGAATGGTAAATGCAAGTTGGGGAGCGCTGCAGCCGGATGAATAGGTCCCCTGAGAGCCAGAGTGGACTGGACTTGGATGTTCCTCAGCTTTAGGATGGGTACCTGAGGGATTGTGCCCCCTGCGAGCTAAGAGAGTCCTTGAGAACAGGCGATGGTGCGAGGAATACTGATGGCCAGCCTCAGAGATAAGATTTCCTTGCGAGCCATGAATGTTGCCAAGGACTGAGAAGGTCACTCATCGCCACCTCAGCGGCGGCGGCCACCCCGGTGGCCACGGCCTCCTCAATGGCCACAGCTGTCCTGGCGGTGACAACTGCCCAAGCGGCCACAGCTGTCCCGGTGGCCTGACCACAGCTGCTCTAGCAGCTACGGTCGCTCCATCGATGGCACTATCCTGGATATCTACGCTTACCCGTTTCTAGCCAGGGACGCTATCCTGGATGTGTACGCCATTCATCCAGGTTCACTCTCACACTTTTTTGCTTCAGTGAAGTCAGAGTTGAAATATGTGTTGCTGACGTCTGGATTTATTAACAGATTTAACAACAGGGCCTTATCAGAGATGCATTTCTGCATTTTGTGCTTGTCAAAGGGTTGCTGTGTCGCATAGCTAACGTCAAAGCGTTGCTGTGTCGCATAGTTAATGTCAAAGTGTTGCTGTGTCGCATAGCTAATGTCAAAGTGTTGCTGTGTCACACATATCATGTCAAAGCGTTGCTGTGTCGCATAGCTAATGCCAAAGTGTTGCTGTGTCGCACAGCTCATGTCAAAGTGTTGCTGTGTCGCACAGATAATGTCAAAGCGTTGCGAGTGTCGCATAGCTAAAGTCAAAACGTTGCTGTGTTTCATAACTAATTTTCAACCGTTGTTGTGTCGCATAGCTAATGTCTGATTGTCTGTGCATCGCTCGGTGAACAAAAATATTAGCTAACATCAGATCGTTCACACTGCGAGGCTGATGCAATCGAAGTTTCGCCAGAAAACGACAGAAATGGGCGTAGATGCTCCGATTACACTGCAACGATAAATAAACAAGAAGGTAAGCTACTTCAAGTATGGATTGCCCTCCCTTCTATTTCATAAAAAGACATATGTCACTGTAAGATAGAATAGAAACGCTGCGTCGCGTGGTAAGTGCTGCGATTGTCTCGTTTATTACAATCTTTACATTTGAACAGACCGGGAAGGTCACCTATGGACCTCATGCGGATAACAGTAACGTCGCATATTCTTCATGGCATTTGTGTTCTTTTCATTGTTGCTGCATAAAACAGAGAGACGCAATGAAGATAGCTTAGGAACACTCTCTTGATGAAATGCTAAAATTTAGCCAGGATTGAAACAGAATATCAAAATGAATGCGAATATCCAAATAGCATCTTGTGGTGCGCCCACCCACTCCGTCCAAGGTGTCGATCGACGCTCATTTGGTTTTTATGCTTACGCGTGGCACGGTAGTCGTGATGGCCGTTACAATGTGATTGATAATATGTTGTCATCTGACTACAAGCATGTCTTCCTCAACCCACCGAGTCTACAAAAAAACTATGCTACTGATGTGAAGCAACTCGTTTGTTTTTACGCAAAGAACGCATTTCTAGTACACGATGACTTGAAAGCTGGTCATTCCCACATCTAACCTTCGTCATCCCGGTGCCAGGTAGCACTCTCAGGCGGTTTTCTCAGAACCACTTAAAAGTCATGCGCGCTATGAGGGTCAGTCGAGCCGGCAATAAATCCGCACAAGCTATAATGTGATGCTGTAGAGGGTCTAAGTGAGATGCATTCTGTGCACCGTCCGGTAACCTGCCGATGTGTGCCGAAATGTTGGCCATTGTTCTGCCCAGCAGACCCCCTGCTTGGCGCAATGTTGACCATTGGTCTGCCCAGCAGACCCACTGCTCGGCGCAATGTTGACCATTGGTCTGCCCAGCAGACCCACTGCTCGGCGCAATGTTGGCCATTGTTCTGCCCGGCAGACCCACTGCTCGGCGCAATGTTGGCCATTGTTCTGCCCGGCAGACCCACTGCTCGGCGCAATGTTGACCATTGGTCTGCCCAGCAGACCCACTGCTTGGCGCAATGTTGGCCATTGTTCTTCCCGGCAGACCCTCTGCTTGGCGCAATGTTGACCATTGGTCTGTCCAGCAGACCCCCTGCTCGGCGCAATGTTGACCATTGGTCTGCCCGGCAGACCCCTCTGTTTTTTTTTTTCCCGGCCCGCTTGGCGCAATGTTGACCATTGGTCTGCCCGGCAGACCCCCTGCTCGGCGCAATGTTGGTCATTGTTCTACCCGGCAGACCCCCTGCTCGGCGCAATGTTGACCATTGGTCTGCCCAGCAGACCCACTGCTCGGCGCAATGTTGACCATTGGTCTGCCCGGCAGACCCACTGCTCGGCGCAATGTTGACCATTGGTCTGCCCAGCAGACCCACTGCTTGGCGCAATGTTGACCATTGGTCTGTCCGGCAGACCCACTGCTCGGCGCAATGTTGACCATTGGTCTGCCCAGCAGACCCACTGCTTGGCGCAATGTTGACCATTGGTCTGTCCGGCAGACCCACTGCTCGGCGCAATGTTGACCATTGGTCTGCCCGGCAGACCCACTGCTTGGCGCAATGTTGGCCATTGTTCTGCCCGGCAGACCCCCTGCTCGGCGCAATGTTGACCATTGGTCTGCCCGGCAGACCCCCTGCTCGGCGCAATGTTGACCATTGATCTGCCCGGCAGACCCACTGCTCGGCGCAATGAGCTGGGTTTTGCTCTGCAACTGTTTTTCAGTGGGCAGTGTAGTGGTGGAGGCGTAACGTCCTCTCCGTCCAGTGGGTGGGCTGACGAATCGTGTTTGTTAGGTAAGTGTTTATAATTATCAACGGTGACTGAAGCCATGCAAAGTTTGTTTGATCCGATACAATCATAGTAGCACGCTAAACTATTCCTATAGCAATGGAAATACGTCTCATCCGTGTAAGCTTCGATATGCTTTCGAATGCCACCTGCGTCATTCTACTTACACCGTTTTTCAGCTTTTATCGATTGGGCGTGAGGATGAGTCCCGGCGAGCCACGTAAGCGAGAGGTATATCAGTGCGCTTCACATTCGTGTGAAGTGACACATGACGTGGTGGTTCAGTTCAACAGCCCTCTGTACCAGGACCCCTCACTACCTGCTGCTGCTGTTGTGTTCGACAGCACGTGTGAAGTGACACATGACGTGGTGGTTCAGTTCAACAGCGCTCTGTACCAGGGCCCCTCACTACCTGCTGCTGCTGTTGTGTTCGACAGCACGTGTGCTCACCTCGCCAATAATACAGGCTTGGAACGCGGCAGTGCGTGAGTTCGCGAAAATGGTGTTTGACGAGTACAGCCTTCACGTGTATGTATTCACAGGTGTTGGACAAGCGTAGTATTTAAGTGTATTTATTCAAAGACAACACTCGACCATGCACGATATGGCCAGAACTTTTGCCCTGATCCCTGGTGCTGACATTGAGCATTGACTTTAACATCAGGAGCACTTGGTGCTGGTCAAGTAATTACATAGCAACATCGAACGATATAAATAGCTATGCATTGATCACAGCTGTGCATTGTATGCGACTATGCATTCCATACCGCTGTGCATTGTGCATGTACAGCTGTGCATCGACGTGAAATATTTGTTTGATAACAGCATATATTAGTCATGGCTACACGACGTATTGTTCGTGCCTGATCTCTGATCTACGTGCAATCGCGTCCTGAACAGCCACCCATCCCTGAAGCGAAATCAGTTCGCATTGACGGATATGATGTCTCCTCCCATAACGTCCACCCTCCGCTCATGCAGACTCACACGCACGCTCTGCGCGGAGTCGAGGCACGAGTAGCCACCTCCTGTTACCAACACCTCCTTTTTTTATCCTTTCTTCTTTTTTTTTAGATTTGCTACGTTAAAGAAAGGGTTACGTTAATCTGGGTTGTGTGGCATCTGGTTATATCAAATAAGCAAGAGAGGAAAGATGAGACTCCGGCAAACAAAGAACGTGGCATAAAGGGCCGATACATACATAGCATACAGGTTCATGTACAGACATACATACATACATACATGCATAACAATCAGAAGGACATTTGGAGGGTGGGCAGATTCGTAGCCTACGAACAGGCTCCACTGCCCACCTGCGACATGAAACGAAGCGGAGGCTCGGCGCCCAGGGCGAGTCGTGGGCGTCAGGCCTGACCTTGTATGTGTAGGTGTATGTTTAAGTTAAAGCTTGGAAAAACCTGAGAAGGGGAAAACCAAGCTGCTTGGAAAACCCGTGGGTAAAAATCAAGCGCAATCTATCAGGAAAACCGTCCGTTTTGGCCAAATTGGATCGGTCCCTGCCTACCTCGTGTAAAATAACCTGCATGTATATGCTTTACGACGACAGAGAGGATGATAGGGTTTGGCTTCAAATTACTTGCTCTAGTTTGGTGCTGTGCAGAAAGGTAAATAGTAGCTCAAGAACTTGTCACCGTACTTGTAGCGTACTTGTCTTACAATAGTAGCGCACTTACAAGAGTAGCGTACTTGTCACCGAGAAGGCTTCTGCGCTAAAGTTGAAGTCGATGTTGGGCAATGTAAGAAAGAAGGTGGCGACGTTGTAATTGGTATGCAGGGCGGATAAGCAAAAAAAATGTTCAACACCTGCTATTATCTGGACGGCATATCTCCTGCCGCTCCACATGGCTCCGCTACACCACCATCAAGTAAGAATTGATGATCCATCCGAGTCATTCAGATAGGGGCTGGGTACTCTGGCAACCGCGTCCCACCTGCCCCCTCACGACTTCTGGGGAGCCGGGCACACCCTGCGGTGGGCATGACCTTGATTCGGCTGAGACTGGCCGCTCTGGTGGGGTCTCACGAGAGCGTGAGCCGTGGGAGTGCCCGCGGCGGTCGTCGACTGGACTTGACCGCAGCATGGTCTGCAAGCCTGTGCATCGTACTTCAGCATTGTGCATGTGCACTGGTGCGCACACATCAGTGCCAAATGTCACCATTGCAGTGTCATACTGCTGTACAGTGCGCTCTTGTTTGTACGTACCCACCTCTGACGACGGACGCATAGGAGAAGCATAGCGAGAATGCAGCATGTTGATATGTTCGTCATTGTCAAGAGAACATAGGCGAATCGAAACCAAATGTGCTCTAGTTGTAGAGGTTTAAAACATCTAGGTAGGACTGCCATTTTCAAACAAATTAATGAATGATTAATGACTTCGAATGATCATAGCCTTCCTGATAAATGTATGGGAATATTTTTCATGGGATTATAGAACCACGAGCTTTCAGAGCTGAGTTCTGAGCCGGATCTATTGAATGCGCTGCAGCATTCCAATTTCATATATATATATATATATATATATATATATATATATATATATATATATATATATATATATATATATATATATATATATATATATATATAAGTTGTTACAAAAACTGGTCCATTGACATCTTCGCCAGACTAATTTCCGGTGGCAGCAGGAGACCATTGGTATCAGCAGAAACCACCAGTAGTGCTTCGTTTCCTGGCAGCTCAGCTTGACCACCGCTAAAGCCAGTCCACAAACCAAAGGTGGAAAAAGGGTGGGCCGGTGTGGCGGCTACAAAACCAAATGGAGAAAAATTTGCTTTCATTGCTTTTCATAAAACCCATTAACGCACAACTTCGTCGCTTCATCGCACTTCTTACCTGTATGAGCTATCTATCCTTAAAAACATGAACGTTGTTATAGGACAGTGACTTCGGATGTGACTTGATTTTGAATATGATTCATAGTATTGATTACATAGGGTAATCTAAGTCATACAATGCAACTTTGTTATCATTTAAGCCATGCCAACTCGAAATTGACCATAAAACGGGAGTGGCCAAATAGGTTTAGCTCACCTAGCTCACTTTGTCTAGACCTGGCTTCAAATCACTCTTGACTCAGGCCAAACAAATCGGATAAGGAACTTCTCATTATCTGCGCGCATGCCAAAGAAAGGTATGCGACATATGTTTTGTTGACACTGCCCAAGTGCACTCGCGTAGCAGGATTAATTTAAATTTATTTGATTGATATGAGTTATCGATCCTGAAATATTTTGAAGGCGGTCCTCTTTGACCTGAGTTGCTAGGTGAATGATCTTACACGACATGATGCTGAACATCTCACGTCAGACAGTAGGAATTGAAATCACGTACACACCCAGATAATACTTCGTCGGTGCGCCTTTAAGCCAAAATAATCAATCAACCACCAACAGTGAAGCACTAGATTAAACGTTCTGGGTGCAAATGATCAAGACTGACCGAAGCGCTTTAAAGTCCAAATAACTAACTAACTTACACGTCAGATGCAAACAAAAACCATAAAATATAATACAAACTTAGCCGCGCTGCGCTGTTCGGTTACTTCACTACCACGGTAAAACCTTAGGGGAACTTAAAATGACCCCTCCCCCGGAGACGGGGCTGGTTAATAGTGTTGACAATGGCAGACGTGTGTGTTCATGTTCAGCGGTATTAGCCGATGTCTAGAAGACATGCAGATTAGGCGTCGTAAGCTGATCTCCAACTCTACAGTGAGCGAGCATCAGGACGAGTTGCATACTTTTGTAACAGGCCAACCGGAATGTTGGCGGCTCCTGGCTTTTGTACCATTTCTCTCACTTCGAGTTCTTCTGTAATTACATATTGTACTCATCGGGTGGGGAGGGGTGTGGTTAGGAGTGCGTCCCGCAAGTGTCTTAGCGGTATTATAGGCAGCATCGTTCAGCTGCTGTTCGTCCTCGTGGGTTTAGTGGTGTCGAGGTAGTTCGCAGCACATATTTTCTGATCAATCCAAACCGCTAGAGGAGGATTAATCTTGTTCTTAACGTGATTTTGACGTAGTATTTGTTACATGGGTTAGCATAGAGGGGAGGGGACGAGGAGTTTTGTGCCCATCGCATTTGTGAAACCGATTCCGTTGATGCAAGCAGCAATAGAAGTTCATTGAGTTGCATTGAGATGATAACATATTTTGCTACCTAGAGGTTACTGATAATGCTACAAGGCTGCTGAATTGAAAGTATTTCGACAACGGAGATCCACAATGTCGTCAAAGACAAAGCGAATAATGTGATGTTCTCCCAATTACATTTTTATACAGGAGAAAATGCTTCTAGTCCAAGCAGATGAAGGCTTCTCTGTTACCCGTCGACTTTTTCCTTCATCGTTTCTCTTTCCTCTATGCACGATCGATGAACCCCATTATATTTATATACCACTGACCTACGGGTGCATATGGAGCTACTGAGCTACAGCGGCAGAGGAGTGACCAGCATCGAAACAAAGTGGGCTCGATGGTGGTCGAGCCTTAACTAAGACATTATGAAGTGAACATTAATAAAGAGCACAGGAATATTTGGCAACTTCACGAATGTCCGCATATGATGTTGACACACTATGCCTGCGTCATGGATTAACCTGTCACCCATTCATTTGAGCTCAGCCATTGTGTAGACACTGACTTGCGTGTTACCTTTTCATGGTCGTGAACGGAAAATTACCACGCATTTCCAGTAATTTTGTTTCTGCTGACACGGACGAAGTATTGTAAAGACAACTTAATATATGCTTGTCGCCATCTAATTGCATCTCACCTTACGCCCAAGAGGCCTTAGGCGTGACAATTTTGTTCTTCATCACTCGAGCCCCATCCCCCTCAAAGCCGACGAGGTGCTGGGCACATGATATGTCTAACAAGCCAGACTGTAGTATGTAGTTCAGTCAGAGCTGCTGGACAACAGAGCGCTAGCCTGCAAAAGTATCCCGTCTTGACACAACGGGTTCGAGTCGCTTCACGCGCTTGCTATTAACACCTCCGGCTGTGGTTGCCAGTTGGCAGCTGGCCAGGCAAGGTTAGTTGTACAGGCAACAGGCGGCCGTGCCCACTATGTGGGTACGCAAAACTATCGGTGAAAATTGTGCTATAGAACTGGACATCCAGATTGGGAGGTGGGTTCAGGGCCAATGCAACGAGCTTATGCTTAGCATTGACTCTGATTCGGTAAAACCTCCCTGACAACAACTTGAACCCAATTTATTATTTTAAAAAGCGTTGAGGTAGGGCTGAGGAATAGGGTGGTTGCATTGCTGACGATATCGAACTGGTCGAAATTGCTGATAATATGCATGAATCTAGCAACATTTGGCTAGACATGGAGGACCTAAAAGTGGGCTGACAAATAGCAGATGCAATGATACGCAGATGAAGCTTCGAAAAGTGTAAGGGTATGCATCTGGGGTCTGGAGCTGGGACATTTAGATATGCAAGGGGATATAGTGAAGTGGATGTCATTGAAGATGAAAAAGAAGTAGGCGTGCTAGTTTCCGGGGGCTTTGAAAAGTAACTCAGCGAGGAACAGAACAATTCGAATGTTAGGGACCATTACTTTGTGTGCCAAGTGCACAGATATTATGGAATTTTCATGTGGAGTTTATGGAAAAATGTACTTTGCTAATGTGCGACCCACTTGAAATATCGTGAACCGACATGGGTCCCTGGGCTAGAACAGGATACGGGTATGCTAGAAAGAGTGCAGCGCACAGCTACTTGGCTTATCAGTGAACTATACAAGTTATTGTGGTGGATTTAGAGCCGACCTCGGACAATGTGATGTTGAAGAGGCTGACTATGTTAGAACAGTAGTAGGGTAGATTGAGGGCTAGAGTAAGTAGAGGCTACGGTAGCACAGTAGGGTAGATTGAGGGCTAGAGTAAGTAGAGGCTATGGTAGCACAGTAGTAGAGTAGATTGAGGGCTAGAGTAAGTAGAGGCTATGGTAGCACAGTAGGGTAGATTGAGGGCTAGAGTAAGTAGAGGCTATGGTAGCACAGTAGTAGAGTAGATTGAGGGCTAGAGTAAGTAGAGGCTATGGTAGCAGAGTAGGGTAGATTGAGGGCTAGAGTAAGTAGAGGCTATGGTAGCACAGTAGTATGGTAGATTGAGAGCTAGATTAAGTAGAGGCTGTGGTAGCAGAGCAGGGTAGATTGAGGGCTAGAGTAAGTAGAGGCTATGGTAACACAGTAGTAGGGTAAATTGATGGCTAGAGTAAGTAGAGACTATGGTAACACAGTAGGGTAGATTGAGGGCTAAATTAAGTAGAGTCTATGGTAACACAGTAGTAGGGTAGATTGAGGGCTAAGGCAGCATGAGTTTAATGGAAACGTTCTAGGTCGGATTGAAACATAGTTAAGGGGACAGAAATAAGGGGTTGTGCTAAATGGATGTAAATATCTGAATGGAAGGACATTCTGGGTGGAGTGCCACATGACTCTGTTCTGGGTCCTATTTTGTTGTCATTTTCGTGAACAATATTAAAGTAGGCCTGAGGAATACGGTATTCAAATTTGCTGATGACATCAAGCTGGTATGAGTGGCTAACAGTAGTGACCAACATAGTAATATTCAACTGGAGTTGGAGAACCTAAAAAGTGGCCTGATGAATGACAGATGCCTTTCAACTCTGACAAGTGTAAGGTTATGCATCTGCGGTCTGGATGTGAGAAGTTCACATTTACAATGGGAGGAGGTATGGAATTGGATATTATTGAAGAGGAAAGATATAGATATGCTAGAAAGAGTGCAACACAAAGCCACTAGACTCATCAGTAGACTAGGTAACATATAATATGGAGGAAGACTTGCGGTATTACAGATACAGATACAGATACATATTTGTATTCAGGTAATGCACAATGGACTTGTGGCTTTTACAACCTTGCGTTAATATTATAAAACAGCAGGGCAGAAAAGGTCAAAATCACAGAACAGCTAAGCCGGTAGTCATGCATATCATGATAAAATACAGCAGGGCGAGCAGCAAGTCGGTCCGGCTCGGGCGGCACGTTAGACGGGTGCCTCCAAATCGACATGGAAAGCCGCTTCAGCTCGGGTGGCAACGAGTTGTACAGCAGTGGTGCATATTAGATATGTACTCACTGAAGCATAGGAAACTACGGGGTGATATGATTGAAATGCATACAACCGTTAAAACCTTAGATAGGTCGATCTGACTGATGCTCTTCCATTTAGAGTATCACATTGGGGTCATTAATTCAG
The DNA here is from genome assembly GCA_034440615.1 of Ashinkailepas kermadecensis. Lineage (NCBI taxonomy): Eukaryota > Metazoa > Arthropoda > Thecostraca > Neolepadidae > Ashinkailepas > Ashinkailepas kermadecensis. Next base: position 3,534 of record JAOTOM010004039.1, on the reverse strand, counting down.
GCTAGAAAAGAAATCAAGGTGTGGGACCATATAGTTAAGCGACCATATGTTTTCAGTCAACGTGTGGTTGATCAATGGAATAGGCTGCATGCTGGTGATGTGAAAGGTCTCTCATTTAATGTATTCACGGATAGGATGGACACATTTTTAGGCTGAAATAAAATTGTTCTGAGTTGTAATTAATGGTGAACGGGTGAAATTTTGCTAGCATGATTACAAGGTTTACACGGTGCTGGCCCCTTTAAGCAGACATGGATGGAGGTTAAAATGATTGAAGAAACACTCGATCCACGCCGGATCGAGTGAATAGGGCTAAATATGTAGGTAAATAGGCATTGGTAGGCATGTAGTATTTTGATGGATAGATGCTTTGGCATTTAGAATGTGGTATTGATTGGGGTGTTGGGTATCTTTCTTTCCAGGTTTATAGTATCTTCCCTTCACAGATTCAGGCTTGACCCAGATGAGCACCTGTGGCTCTTGTTAAGTCTGGACACTTTATGACTTTATGACTTAGCCAGCCTCCGGTTCTAACTCTGTGCGCGTGCGAATCGTCTGCGAAACCTGGTGTGTGATGCACACCACAAATTATCATCCCGATTGCAATGTGAGCAAATGGTGTAGCGTGGTGCTACGTTATTGTGTTGCGTTCATGTGCGCATTGGTGATAGTTCTTGTGACGAATTGCAGTCTCCAGTTGCTCAGCAGCCATCGGGATCATTTTTCTTCTCCGCTATACATAGCGAACTTCGCAATACACGAGTTATCCCCCTATCCCATGTAGCAATATCGAGTATTGTCATCCATGTGTAGCCATCTCAGCACATGCATCTGCGTGGAGAAATTCCTCACCCCTTGGGGCATGTGTTCGGCCGTGTTTTGTCAGCTACAGCTTACTCCCATCTCCCACTTGGCCATCAGGATCAAGTGTAATTGCTAGGTTGACATGCGTGATGTGGTTAAGGATGCCAACCGGTGGCTTGAACAGAAATTGAAAAATACAAACATTTTTGAAAAGCCAATTTAGCTCACAGACGCCATGTTCATGTTTAACATTGTTATTGATGTTCAAGATTATCTTCAAACACAATGTGGGGCCATTTTTGGGCCCCCTCTTCTTTGAGGGCTTTCCGATGCTTCCCGGTTCGTCTTCGTGGACGGCTTTGGAAGTTAGTGGTCTTTAATGGCCCCGTCCCTCCGTCCGGACGAGGCGTGAGGATCTGACCGGAGACCGGGTTAACATCAGGGATTGACCAGTTGCCAAGGTCCCATTTGTTGATAAGCCTTCCAGCTAAACTGTGAACTGACGCCTGCCATGCCATTCCCGTGGGGTATTCCGAGCCTGCGCATCTTGTGAGCCCCAAACGACAGCAGCTCCACTTCACTACGGAAACAGATCCCCTGGTATTCTCCTTCTTGCGATAGAAACGTCGGTGCAGGCAGTTACTAGAAGTCTATATAGCTGCATAGCATCGCATGACTAGATTATTTCAAAAATAGAACGCCTACCATGTATATGGGCCCAGCATTAGCCTGTCACGCCCATCGAGCAGGAGGCGGTGCACTTTGGCAACCGAGACAGACCGTGTCGCCCTGTCACGCCACCACACTGACGGTCAGTCACTGCGGTTCGTCAGTCCAAGAACACGCCTACCTCAGACGTGCCCCGAATCACATCAAGCTACACAGGAGCCGTCCAGGCCGCAACGAACAGTGCTGAGCGCTTCTCATTCTCGGCGGACCCGCCGCGCCTCCGGGCTCGTGACTCCCATTCGGAGAATCCTCCGTTACGCAGAAACTCGCTGCGATTCAGACCGGCGCCGGCGAGACTGGGACAGCTCAGGCTCGAGGGGCGCGGTTGCGAGGGCGAAGCCAGCCGGCGCGTCTGAAGCACGCATGTGATGGTGTGCTGGAGTTAGTCACTGCGTGCACAGGAAGCCAACCTTCGGTGATGACTCGAGACGGTCAGAGGCTGATGTGTACATTTTTCTGCTGGCATGCCACCAGTCTGCTTGAGGAAGTCCGCTGTGGTTGTGGAATGCACCCGCGAGTGCAGTGTGCACTGCGGCCCGCGGCCTGCATAGCCTTCACAGCGCAGGGCTGTGCGCTGTGAAGCACATCTTTGTTTAGTTTTCTGCGCTCCCACAGTAATGTTTCGAAACCCACAACAACTTGTGGGCTCATCCACTGTATGCAATATATGGGCCTGTTACGTGCATATATAGCATTTCTTTCCGTGCACATGCAGACGTATCTCCTGCGAGACTAAAACTGGTTCGAACACAAGTTTCCACAAAGCAGCACAGCTGGGAATTTGCGTGCTGACGTAACGCCTGACCAATGTGGGTCGCCTTTGATCTCCAGCATACTGGTGGTCGACCACAAACATTGCACCGCAATGAAACCTCTCGCTTACCATCGTAGTGTGGTGTCAGTGGGGCGACACATTGAAGCATATGTTTGTTGTCACTCTGTCAACTTGTCAAGCCTAAAAACATTCGGCATGCATTGTGTCACGAAATTCATGCTGAGTACAGACACAACCACATGACAACACCCATGTATTACAGAGTACAAAAGCAGGCCGATGTTGCGTACACGGTGAATATGTTATCATCGGCCAATATTTCGGTCCTTCACTCACTGCATCATATCTTGTCATGCGAGGTAAGCTAGACATCGACTGGCATATCGATTCATGCCGCACATATTTCGTGATATAATGCTATTATCCAGTCATGAGCACCTGCTGGCGCTGTGTTGGTGAGTCTACTGGGCTTCGACACACAATGACCGCGCCGTGGTGGTGCCACGAGTGGCAGCTGCGTATGTATGACATGGTGATACATGCGCCGCCCAGCTAAACACCACCCAGGTCCGAGCTCCTGTTGGAGAATGAGCGAGATTTCGACACCACAGTCGGTGCTTGCCATGGGTGCACCTGTTTACACGGGTGACAAAAGAGGCGTGCAGTTGAACCCATACTGAGTGCACCGGTACATACTGTAGTGGATGCCCACCAGGCCACGTCTGATCGTGGCACTGTAGCAGGCTGGAGAGGAGGAGGTACTCTAGTGTACTTTTGCTGATCTAGTGATCTAGTGTACTGTTCCTAAACAATGGCGGTTCTCTACCACATTGGCTGCTCCTCTGTTCATCACAAAGCAACAGAATCTGTGCGAATTCACGTGGTATTTGTTTGTTATTTGTGTTGCTTGTTTGTTTTAGTCTTCCTGTTGCCGTGTTCACAGTTAATACGAGTCTTATTTGCTTCGTTACCAGGATTGGTTGCACCAAAACGGCGAGTACCGACCAACAGAACAGCGCAGACATGGTTGCCAGGAACGTACCCAGATTGCTGCTCTGGAGACTCCTGGACATTGCTGTTTGGATACTGTAAAGGACAGATCACACAGCGCCCGGAATAACCAGAGTACGTGGTGTCAGCTGCGATGCCCGCACACCTGCGGCTGAAGATGTCCATTCTAACAGCAGCGAGACAGTAAGTGGAATGTCGCTGTTTGGTCAGCTGTC